>JAXQQM020085669.1:0-281784 GCA_034641835.2 Pinus albicaulis
CATGCTTCGATGCGAGGCAACTTGGATTTCATCCAACGCCATTTGATCCTCCGCGCTTTCCCTGGATTTCCAGCCACCACTATTTATTCCTTGACCCCTTCCGAGGGTCTGGACTGTTGCAGCGTTAGAATACGTGATATAATATCCAGGGCAATGAGAAACAAGCTTCGATTTCTTTGGAAATGGCGTCAAAGAATCAAATTTGTCTGTTATTGCAGAGACCACAAATTTTCCCACGCAGGTTCGAACCCTGCTGTCGACGCCAAGGAATTCAACCTGTCGCTGCCTAGTTACACTTTCCCCTTTCAAGGAATTTCGGTCCACCATTGCTCCACCCGAAATTGTAGTTCATGCAAATAATCCGGTGCCAGCAGATTCTGAGCATCGAATTGACTTCTACGCTGGGCTTTCACAAGTGCAATTCAACTTCAGAAAGACGATTTCGGTCCTTCCAATAGCATCTTAACCACTGTAATTACGTGAGACTACTCTCTTTCAAAGATACTTCGTACTTCAACCTTTGCGTTAGAGAAGTGACATACCCGCCATCATTCAAAGAAGTAAATACGCTGTAGTGTGATTCATGGCACCGATTCTCCAGAAAGAACCCGATGACTTAGATTCCAGGTATTCTAACACAGACCGATCGAATTAAAAAAAAATTATTATCGACCACAGCAAAAAGAACATCAAATTTACGAGTTCTACTGTTAAATCATTTCGCCTCTTGTTTGGCTACATTTAACCTCATCTTTGTTAGTCTGTTAGATCGAAATACAGACGGCAGCAGCTGCCGGTGTGTGCAGCTATATGTGTACCAACAACAGAGCGTCCTGCCCAATATAATAAATGATCATCCGTGGTGCAGCCCGAGGCACCCTTAACGATCGGCCCTCTTCTACACTGCACTCAAATCAAGTCAAAAGACGAGATCTTCTTCCGGAACTTTCTTCTAGGCCTAACAAATCTGCTATCACTTATAGCTCTTCGGCCTCCTCTCCAGCTTTGTTTTGAAAAAGACTTCTTCACGCTGAAGGTTAGGGCATAAAACAATCCTAAATCAGCCCACGCTATCACCTACTGTGGTGGTATTACGACACCTTTATTTGCTTTAGGGCATTGTCTTATCCCTACCCTCTGATACCATGTTAATTTCTGCTCATGTTCTATGCCATTTCAGATTAGGGCACAATACTGAAGAAGATAGAACATACTAATAGATCGATAGAAGACAAGCCAAGACAGAGATAAGAAATGGTGGCGTTACGGTGATCAGCAGGATGCTTCTACCAGCAAAGTCTCCAATAGGTCATTCAGCCAAGCGTGTCACACATAACCCCAGAACAACCCAAACAAAGAATACGCAGCTCCAATGCCATCAAGAGAGAGAGAATTCCTCCACACCAATGTGTGTCAAATGAACTCCAATTCTCTCCAATATATAGGAATATTTGGGGGTGTGTGACACGTTCTTTAAGACATTTAAGTCAATATTTTATTCCAGGCCAACCTAGCACATAAGTGGAATAAATTCAAAGTACATGTTCTGCTCATCCGATCGAGATGATCTTTAGATCAATCTTACACCTCTCCGAAAGAGGAATCCAATAAAAATATTGCGATTGTCATCTGAGCAGCACAACCCGGAGTTTGGACCTATTTGTCCTATTTTAACACCCATTCACTTGCCTAATTATTAATTCAGAATCACCATGAACCTTTATTCTTTTGGCCCCTAATTTCTTCAATAAATGCAGGCCTAAAAGAAGGGCTTCGTACTTGGCTATGTTAATGGTGCACTGAAAGTTTAATTTGTAGGAATGTCCTTCAGTATGATTGTTCATTGTATTGTGAAGCCACACTCCCACACCTGCATCACTCTTAGTACAAGATCCATCAAAATGCATACTCCAAAGAGGACTAGTTTCAGATTCATCAGTTTGGTTACTATCCTCTTCAACTAGCGCGCTTTTGGATTTCTCTTGAAGATTAGTAATATATTGAATTTGTTTTATTTCCCCATGTTTTTCATCGTGTTGAGGATTCTTTTCTTGACTCTCAAGGTTTAAAATCAAAGGACTAATGATTTTTAGCTCTAGACCTGTGATTTGTTTGCTATGATTTTCGGATTTAGCAAATTGTTTTGACACTTTCGTCTTGTCTTCCTCCTCCTCTGCATTTTTCCTTGTAACTTAGCTCCCCATGATCTTGATAACAACATACCATACTTGGGGGGTACATCAGCCACTACGATATCCATTACTAAACATTTGGTTGGAATTTGTGCTAAGTTTACACACAGGTCTTTGATTAAGCCTAAACATTTCACTCTGCTTGAGTCAAAGGAGTAAAGATCTTTGTAAGGTTGAGTAATTTCAAGGCCTAGGCTCTCCATTACAGCTTTGGGCATTAAATTGTGGGAGGCCCCTAAGTCATGCATGGCATTGTGCAAAATTTTGTCATGAACATTTAAACTAACATAAAAAGGAGGAACTGGTCCCGCTTGATATCTACCCTCAATCTTAGGACCAAATATAAGCTCTGGTTGGTCATCATTAAGATTGACAGTATCATTAGTCCCTTATATGTTAAAAGCCTTCAAATTTTGAGATCTATATACATCTTGGGAAGCTAATTTAGTGAGAGGAACAGAGATTTTGATTCTGGAAATTTCCTGCTCCAAACTAAAAGGCATCTGATTCTTTGAAGTGCTTGTTTCAGCCTTATTAACCGCCACTCTATCAGCAAAATCAGTTTGCTGATTTCCTCTATTTACATTTGTAAAAAATGTTTTAACAGGAGCACTAGCTGAGGTGCTAACGCCACTAATATCTGCACTCTGTTTTTCAGTACTTTGAGTGCCTTTTTCTTTGTTATTATCAGAATTTCCAGCCACTATTTTATCTTTCTGTTTTGTAGTCTTGGGTTTATTCACAGGGCTATTTTTTGCAGAAATTTCAGAGGTATTAGTCTTGGGTTTTCCTTAGGTCCTTAAGCATGCATAGGTGTAATTTCACTCAGATCTCCCCAGTGGAGTCGCCAGAAATGTTATCTCCCCATAATTCTAGCAGATTGGTGAGACTAAAACTGCGAAGAGGACAGTGGAACCACTTTTGGATTCTAGGATCTAGCCCTCCTGAATCCAGAGAGGGATCTCTCTATAAGTGCAAAGATTGATTTATCTTTAAGGCTTCTGAATGTGATATTAGGCTAGTTGTGAAGAACAAGGTTTTTGTTTGTTTTGGTTGGGCAAAGATATGTGAAGATGAAGGAAGTCTAAATGAAGGGTGAAGGTGAATGAAAGTGAAAATTGATTTAGCTAAGAAGATAGGCAAGAAAAAAATTCAATCCATTGGGCTATGGATTCATAGTAGGATTTAATTGAAACAACAAGGTTCAAGAGTGGTCCATGGGGCAAGTCATCTATGTCTAAGGATCTCTTTAAATTTGATTTTATGGAATGGAATGAAACAATAAGAAGGGAAATTAAACAAATGAAGAACAAAGAGAAGCCTAAGATCAAGTAAGTACTTTGAAACTATCCTACTTTTGGCATACACTTAAGAAAGACATAAAAGTAATCTAAGACCAAGTAAGTACTTTGAAACTAGCCTACTTTTGATGCACTTTCAATAGAAAACATTTAAAACAAAAAAAATAATAGCTTAAGATCAAGTAAGGACTTTGAACCTATCCTGCTTTCAACATATTCTAAGGGAAACTTTTCAAAGCAACTGTTGGAGAAGAAAATAGAGGACAGGGCTCACCATAGACTTCCCTAGCTCTGCTTTACTTGGAAAACTTATCAAGACAGTACATAAGATAACAAAGAATATTCTAAGATCAGGTAAGGGCTTTGAACCTAGCCTACTTTCAACATACCCTTAGGGAAACTTTCAGACAACCTTTGGAGATAAAACTAGAGGACAGGTTTCACCATAGACTTCCCTAGTTCAACTTTACTTGGCAGAAACTGAAAATAACATTTAAGAATAATGTTTAAAGTTTAGATAGTAGGATGAGGGAAAGCCAACATTCCTTAACTGCGTGGACTGTATTAAATCATTATTAAACAACACAATTTGGAAGAAAACATGTAGATGAATCTTATCAGTAAGAGCAGGGTACCTTTGACAGTAAATCCTAAATCTATAATTGCTATTCTTTATCAGAGAAGATGGATAGAATGGAAACATAAATAAAATAACAATTTACAATAATAAAAACATCACCGTTGACATAGACTAGGATCCCATAAATCAACTTGTATTTGATGCTTCAAACCAATTACAATCTTCAAGTCTAGTGGGTCTCTACAACTTCAAACTTTTCATCTCAACTTAGGCATCTTCAATTACAAACAAAGCTTACAGCAGCTTCAGTAAACTATTTACAGGCAACAGATATGCAGTGACCAACATTATCTCATCTTCTATAGAGGTATTTATAGAATAAATGAGGGGGTGGGATAGGATAAAAAATCTTCTAGTTTCAATTAATACAGTTTAATTCTTATCAACCATTGAGGGGCTCAATGGAGAAAAATTTTGATATTTCCTCTGTATTAATTGGTTTAAATTAAGCATTAAGCTTGCTGGGAAGATTTTTTTGAGTTTAAGGCTCTTCGTTATCCTTGTAATAACTCTGCTAACAATTTTAAATTAGTTTCTTTGATTCGAAATAATTGTTTGGCTGTATTGAGGCAAATATCTTCTGTTCTGAAATAACTATGCCTCCTTTGATTGCTGCGAGACTGTAGGTGGCTTTCGTAGCTAGAGAGGATTAAATTTGCCTCTGATGTGGCAGTGGAGGTTTCTCGGATTGATGAATTTCTTTGTCCTTCCCTAAAACACCTTTAATTTACTTTAATTATGTGTTTTAGGTCTGATTAGGTTTAATCTGTGTCTTCCGGTCTTCATGATGTCTTTAACTGTGTATTACGCTTTTGATTTGCTGAATGTGTGCCTTAATCCTTCAAAACTGTGCCAAAATATTCAAACATGGGTTTCTGCTTTGACTTAGTTCCTTTTAACACTGATACTCTTTGCTTGATTAAACTTGGCTATGTCTTTTTGATGTGCAGGTGTTACAAATTTTTTATAACGGCGTCAGTGCTCATTATGCACTGATGAAACATGATACGGAACCCTGCAGAGTGATCTCCTTCACAAATAAAGGCCTGGGGGATCATCATCCCTGGCCTTCAATTTTCTTTAAAAATAATTGAAAAACCTTTAAAACCTACACAACAAAGAAAAATTAGAAAAAATTATTTGGGGAATGGTTCAGACTGCTTTAGAAGTTTAGGTTTGATCATGACTTTTGGATGAAAGCATCCAATGGTGAGGATTGCTCGCGGGGTCAGATAGGGAGGCAGTGGATCAATGGTGTAAGAGATTAAGTCCGGGTCGTTGATCTGTAGAGATCAACAGTCGAGATTGATCGGGATAATATAATGTAGAGGGGCAACATTATAATGAAATAGATGAAAATGCGAAGGAAAATGGGTTGAAAACCTTTGGTGGAGGAAAAAAGATTAAAACAAAATTTGGGGTTTCAGAATAATTCTGGGCCATCGGATGAGATCGGCCACAGAGATCAACGGCGAAGATTTGCTTATGAAGTCCCTTGGAGCATGGGTGGAGGGCGATGAACAAAAGGCAAGGTTGAACGTGAGTCGTTGGATCTCAGAGATCAACGGCGGAGATCTATTATGAGAAAATTAAATGGGAATGGGAATGTTGGTTTTGGCTGAAGAAACCGTCGGTTTCACACGATGAAAAGGAGGGAAGGCGGTATTTCCTTTTTGAACATGATATGCATTAGAGATTGACACATGGCTTTTTAAAACCACCTACATCGCGTAATTTTGAAACATTATCCTCCGGACTCAAAATTACGCAAAACCGTGCGTTGGCTGTTAGATCTGGGGCCTTAAATTGGACAGTCATGAGGAGAGCACGATGGAGAATAGATGCACGGGCGATAAAAGGTGGGGTGGGGTCAAGGCGGTTTTAATCTTGACTGTCGGATCAGGGAAAGGAAGGTTAGGATTAATCAACGAGGGTGGTAGGTCCCAAATGAGTCAGGCCTACTGGGTTAAATATGGACCGTCAGATGAAACAGATCAACAGATCAGATTCAACCTTGGGGTTTATGAAACGGGATATGGCATAGGGGTCGGGTGGAGAATGAGTCAATGTGGGCCATTGATCTGCAGAGATCAACATCTGGTATTCACCAAAAAATTTATACAGCGGGGTTTATGAAAATAACAAAGGGTGAGGACTTCAATCTGGACCATCGGATGTATGCGATGGATGGCCCAGATCCAATCGCTGATCGCCAATCAGTGGGGGAGAGAGGAAAGGTGCAAAGAAAATTTGTGATGCGATTAGATTGGAGTCGTCAATCTTAGAGAGATCAATGGTCGGAAATGAACTGTGGGTTTCAATGTCGGAGAGCTGGGCGGAGTTTTGATTAATCTAGGCCATTGATTCTTGTGGATTCGACGATCCAGATTGAATCACAATATTGAAATCAGAGGAGGAGAGGAATGGCACAATGGTTTTATTGATGCGATTGAATGAGGATCGTTGAACTTAGAACCAGATCAACGGTGGAGATTCACTTACGAATGCCAAAGGCGGGTATGCGGGCTTTGGGAAAGAGCAATGCGGGTCGTCGGATCTGGGTATGGTAGAACAGATTGACGGTTGGGAAACCATCAAAAGGTGACCAATTGGAGGGGGGCAGTAACTGTTTAAAACACATCCAATGAAAAAACTCTGATGCGAGATCCCAAAGACTGTTGATTGGTTTTAGATCAACAGTTGGTATTCGCCCAACCACTGAACCATTTAACTTAATGAAAAAGTTGGGAAATTGGATTTTTAATGAAATATAAAGGAGGAAAAGGTTCAAAAAAGGTTTTTATTATGTTTTAGTGCCCGATTGCGGGCTCTGAGTTACGTGAAGGAGAGCGGAGGAGTCAGGGGTTTCAAAAAAAGAAAAGGGGCCAATCGCATTGGGATTTTTCCTTTAAACAAAGAAATGTACCCATCGCAAACCTCCGATTGCGATTAGCACTTGGGACTTAACTTTTGGTCCTGGGCACGTGTTATATGGTGGGGAAGTGTTTTGGGGGCTAGGGCCAAAAGGGCTTAAGGCCTTAGCACAAAAGGTTGCTTTTTATGACTTTTCAAGGATTTTCAAAGGATTTTTGGGTTTTCGATAAGGTTTAAAAAGGAGTTTTAAACCTGATTAAAGGGGATTTATGAAAGGAAATGGAGAAAAACGAGGAAAAAGGAAGATTTTTATGGGAAAAGGGAATAAAAAGGAGGTTAATTTTGAATGGAAGAAGGGGTGAAATTGAGGGAAAAATGGGTTTTTGCAGCAATCTTTTCTCCTTGCAAATAGCAGAATTTTCAGATTTGAGAGGGAAACAGTAGTGAAGATTAATAAAAGGATAAGATTCCTTCACAAGACTTCAAGAACTAACAATTTGGCAATAAAATTGTTTCTTGAAGGCTTTAGAACATGATTTAGCCACCATTTGATATGAAAAATTTTATAGGTGGCCAACAGGCGGAATAATGGCCATCTTAGAGAATCTGTCGACGACCACAAAAACACAGTCATTACCATGCTTGGTAGAATGAAGGCTCGACATGTAATCCATGGATATGGATTCCCAATGTCAACTAGAAGTAGGAAAGGGAGTATATAGACCTTTATTATTGATTCTTGGTTTGGAAATGGCACAGACACTGTCGGATATTATGTACTTCCCAAAATCCTTTCGAAGGTTCAATCAATAGAAATTCTTCTGCAACACTGCCACTATTTTCTCTACCATGAAATGTCCAACGATATGACTGTAGTGCGCTTCACAAATCATCTTGGAACTCTCACTTGAAGGAACACGGAGGTGTCCCAAGTGGGATAACAGTACATCCTAGAGGTGAAAATTTGGAACTTTATTTCCTTCCAGCAGTGAATGGTATGTGTTGTTGATTTCTGGATCGCTCTTGTAAAGATGCAACCAACCTGAAGTCTCATTCCCACAAGAGTCGAGAATAGTGGTCAACGCCATGATCGGTGGTCAGCTAAGGTAGTATTCAACATTTTTGGTGCTTCCCTTCTTGTACTTAATGTTTAAATGGAACTATTGCAGGTATGTGTATCATTTCTGATGGTGATCATTCTAGAACTTCCCTTGTGTTTGTATGAACTACATGGCTAGGTGTTTTGTGTGGATGACTGTTTCCTTCTGCATAATTTATTGCTTCCATTTTCAATAGGCATGCACAACGGAATACATATCTTTGTAATAGGTGGGATACTTTCATTCTGTGTCTAAAAATTTCTCACTGTGATATGCCACTAGATGCCCCTGCTGAGTAATAATGGCACCAATATTATATTCAGAAGCATATTTCTCAATCTCAAATGGTTGTTGTAGGTTTGGTAAGGTGAGCACTAGTGTATAGTAGAGGAAATTCTTCAACTCAGTGAATTCAAAGGCCAAGTGATATGAGACAACCTCAATACAAACCTATGGTAGAACTTGTCAAGACCTAGAAAGCTCTGGAGCTATGTTAGAGCAGTTTGGGTTGGCCAATCCTGAATGGCCTGTATATTTTTTGGGTCCACATGCACACCCTACTCATCAATGATATACCCCACATATTTAACTTGGGTCATGTCAAAACAACATTTCTCAAAATTGGCACTCAAATTTTTTTGTTGTAGTATTTTGAGGACCTCTCGAGTGTGGTGGAGGTGCTCTTCCCAAATATGTTGAAGATTATAATTTCATCCAAACACACCACCACGAATGAATTTATGAAGGGTCACAATATTTCATCTATCAGCCTCTTGAAGGTTGTGGGGGCATTCATCAACCCTAAAGTCATGACAAGCCATTCGAAGAGGCACTCCTTGTATTTGAAGGAAGTCTTCCACACATCAAAGGGTTTGATTGGTACCTGGAAATAATCAGACTTCAAGTAAATATTTATGGAATATTTGGCCCCCTTGAGCTGGTCCAAAAGGTCATCAATATATGGGATCATATACCTATTTTGGATAGTCATCTTCTTCAAAGCTCGATAGTCAATACAGAGTCTCCGGGTCTTGTTCTTCCTCTCCACCAACACTATCGGGCCCCCACAGGGTGATGAAATTTTCCTTATGTGCCCTTTCTGTAGCATCTCCTTAATCTTCCTCTTAATTTCATCATTCTCCATAACAGAGCATCGATATATCATTCCATTTGGTAACGGCACACCAAGCATCATATTGATCGTGTTATTGACCTAACAGTGTATAGGTACCCCTGCGGGTGAGGTGAAGATGTCCCTGTACTCCTCCAAAACCTTGTCAATATATTTGTTTCATGTGGAGGAGCCTTGTTTGGAGGTCATGGCCACAATATTCTTCTTTCCCTGAGGGTGAATTATAAGGAAAAAGAATTTCCCGGTATGGGAAATGATATTACTACATTGCTTCATAGCAATAAAAAATATGGAGGTAAGCGGTGCTACCTCTAGTATCATGCATAAATTATTTCACAAAGTAATAATAACATTATCAGGCCTAGATTCATAACCAACATGTCACCTCCAAAAATATGGTTTTACTAATATTAGATCACAAACTTAAAAAGGAGAAACATCACGCAGTACCTCATATGTAAATGGCTTGATTCTGTAGGGGAGGCGACACTGCTAACTTACGTGAATATATCATCCTTGGTGAGGCCACCTGATGGTGTAAGATTGTGGTTTTGTTGTGGTTGGTTGGCCCACACACTTCATGACCTCTACTAAAATGAGGTTATTTTGGCTCCCACTAGCGACAATGTACTGCAACGGAGAACCCTTCACCCACATCTTTGAGTGGAAGAAGCGATCCCCCTCCTAGGGATCTTCAGACTCATCCTTCTAGATCTTGGTGGTGGAAACGGTGTGACTAGGCTCCACATCAATAATTTTATTCCCTATGTCATTCCCCTTGTCGGGTTCTCACTCAAAATCAGAACATGCATCAGATTCGGAAGCCTTCATCTCGGCCACCAGTGACTGCTTGGCTTGACACTCACTCGTGTTGTGAGTGGGCCTCTTATGGAACTCACACCAATTTATTATGTCCTTATTATCCTTCATGGTTTTGTTTTCTTGCGGCTTTGTTGGGTTGTCCTCGGTCACCCCTCCTTGGATTTTTCCTTTGTTATGTGGTTTGGGGGCACCTTTCCCCTACTTTGGATTCACAAATCCAAAGTCTCGCTTCTTTTGTTTAAACTTATGCTCGATCTTGACATCATATCGATAGGTGGCACTGAGTGAGGAGATGTCCAGGAGCTCCATTTCTTCTTGGATGTACTTATGTAAAAAACCGCAATACTTGAGTACCAAATGCCGCTCAAAATCCTTGATACCCATCTCTGTGCGAAGGGCATGAAAACCATTTGTGAACTCTAGCACATTTGGTCTCTTCCCTAACATAGTGTGGTCCACTTTTTGTATTTATCTTCTTAGCTCCCGACAAGGTAATATTTTTCCTTGATGGAGTCTCGGAAATAATTCCAATTGGGTTCAGCTGAAAATAGTGGGGAATTCCTCTCATCCTTTTGCTCATAGTAGGTTTCCCACCATTCCTTGGTGTAATATTCCAAAATGGAAAAGACAATAATATAGAACATTAAAATAGAAAATGGGTGATACATCAACACATAAAATAATAGCATATCATATAACCATTCTATTAAACATTATAGCAGCAAATGTATACAAGATCTTGAGGGAAAAGACAAATAAGCTAGGCAAAACAAGCCTCCAGAGACCCAATACATAAAATATGAAGAAAAAATGCTATACAAGAATGTCGGAGGCTAAGAAAATGCAGTTTCTGTTGGGGTTTACTACTACTATAAATGTAAACACATGTATCTACTGATGTAGTGCTTAGAAAATTTCGGGATCAGAGATCTAGGCTTTCTAGCACTATTCCAAGACAACCCAAAAAGGGTTTGTGGAAATACTCAAAATGCAGAATATACAAAATGTAGCCCTCGGGCTGAATAACACTCTACAATTGGATCACTAGTGGGAGGTGGCTGATCTGATATGACAAAGGTTGATATCCCTCCTCACAATATTTCTGGATGAAGGGTTGCTCACCTCACTGGAAAACAAGGTCAAGAACTTGGGTACTTGACCTCCTACTACAACTGCACTGCAAAATAAAGTAGTTTCTAGAGGATACTGCGCTGTGGGTGAATTTTTTTTCTTGGCCTGATGTCAGATGGTGGAATAAAACTCTAGGAACTTCCTTACTAGCCTCTCGGATGAAGGGTTGCTCCCCTCACTGGAAAACAAGCTCAGAAAGTGGGTCTATCAACCCTCCATTGTTGCTGCTCTAAAAAACAACACAATCCTGAAGGAGACTGCGCTGTGAATGATGGCTAAAGATTAGCCTTATGCCAGATAGTGGAAATTATTCTCAATGAAGCTCTCCTGAGTAGGCACTCGAAGTCCCCCGAGGATGATGGTGGGATTCCCGCTCAGAAACACCCTTGTGCTAAACAGCACAGCAGACTTAGCTAAACAGCTGAAGTGTGAAAAAATTCATAAAAGACCAATACAATATCAATATTCATAATGCTTTCTATGGCTGCCATACTCTTCCTTATATGCTTGGTGAACTTCCTCACCCTGGGTCCCACTAATTAAAGAAGCTACTCCCATGCCTACACTTCTCCTCTATGACTATGTTGTCCTCCATTAACTCTCCACTACCTCCATGACAGCACTATTGATTTGGTCAATTTTTACCCTATCCACATGCTTTAGCCCCTTTTCACACCTAAAGGTGATTTATTCAGCTGATACAATTATCCACATTCACATGAGAAGTGGTTTTATTCCTTCTAAAGAGATTTATGGGTCTCTCTACCCACTTATTCACCTATCTTATTATCAAAAGAAGAAATTAATATTCCAACTAGCTAAAAGCTAATTAGGAATATTTCAGTCCTCCCCTCCCAAATTTTGTTTTCCCTCAAACAACTGCAAGGATGGGTACTACAAAATATCCTCTCCTTGTCCTGTAGCATCCTCACCTGATAAACTCATCCACTGGACCAGATGCTCTCCAATCAATCTGCCCCCTAGTTGTTCCTCCCAAATTTGCAAGTTAGCATTTGGTGATAAAACCAAATGGCTCTTATCATGAAGAAGTGGGATAACCATGGAGGCAACTACATGTTGTCTAGAGGCATTCTTGAGGCAAGAGAGATGAAAAATTTTGGGGCCCTTAACCCTAATGAGAAGCTCCAATCCCCATGCTATCATCCAAACAATATGGATCACCCTGGATAGCTCATAGAAAAGCTCATCCATCTCCTACTCCTGCAATGTAGATGGGTTGTATGGTTGAATATGATAGACCAAATTTTCCATCCCACGATGTCTCTCACTCCATCTATGATCTGTATATATTTTTTGTTGATCTTGGGTTGCAATAATATTTCCCTCAAGAGGCCAAAAGGAAACTCGACTCTCAAGGATCCACTCTTTGGTTCTATGAACCTTGATTGCCCAAGCCATCCCACATATAGTGAAGAGAACATCGTCACAATATGGAATCCAAATGAGAAGTATACTAAGTGTCATATGAAATTTTGGATGGTGACAATAGTTCCCCAAGTGGAATCAATGCATTTTTACTACTTGTTGCCCCATACAAGAAGTGGCTATCTCCATCACTGATGTTGGTCTTAAAAAGACCATGAATTCCAAAGAGAGGTTTTCCCTCTTGTGGAGAAATGCACTGAATATAAATGGCAAGAGAATGCAAATACCTTGTTAGATGATCAATAAGTACAAAGACACATCTCTTACCATGTATTATTGGTGAGCTGGTGATGAAATCCATATATGAGCTCTCCCATCTCTCTTTTGGAAAAGCAATCGGTTGTAACAACCTTGCAGGATGGTTGATTTCCTCCTCAAACTTCAAGCAAACCACATGTTAGTATGAATCTTTCATCGAAGCATACAAAAAAAGACCACTTTAGCTACGCATAACTTATAGCCCTAACATCAAATGTGGCTGCCAATATCTTCAGATCTGCGGTTAATTGATCAAGACAAGTGCTGCAAAAAACCAGATCTATGCATGGAAAGACATTAAGCAGTAAAATTAAGAGTTTGCTCCATACATCCAATAGACAAGACAAGAACAATGTTTTTGAAAGAATTTTTGTATTAAGGGCACCTGGGAGGAAAACAAGAAGGTGTATCCAATTCTCCTCAATGGGATGGGTTCTTGGAAGTCCTCAGCACTTCAGATCTAGAATCTCTCTCTCTTGTTGGCGTAGAAAACCCAGACAAAGATAGAACTCAAAGGGAGCTCACACAGCAAATAATGTAGAAATGTGACCAAGTGTATAGATCCAGAGTGATCTAATAGGCAACAAAAGGTGAAGAATGGTAGGAAAAACCCTCCTATTTATAACAAAATATTGGGTCATTCTAGATCTTGGTGCATGATTAAAATAAAGTTAACCAAATCTAGATCCACCTTTTATGGAATATTTTATTATATTTGTTGGAGGGAAAAAGTATTTGACTTGGGTCAAATCCCTTTATTTGTTAATAATAAATAAATAAATGATTTATTTATCTTTTTAAGGAAGTGGTTGAAGGATAATTAAATAAATAATGATTTATTTAATTATTTCTCAGTGATTTGGTCATATTTAACAAGGAATATTATCTAAATAAGATTTAAATAATTATTCCTAGAAAATAATAAGATAAATAAGGTTTATCTAATTAATTTCTTTGTTTTTGGGTTAAACATGACTAGGAATAATAATTAAATTATGGTTTAATTAATTATTCCATGAGGAAAATTAAACAAAATGGGTTTGTTTAATATTTCCTTTTGGGGTTTCCTGTTTAGACCATAAACAACCTAATAAATGTGGTTTATTAAGTTATTTTACATAGTGAACGCAATTTTACTTAGGGTAAAATTGGTCTTACATGGTGTACTTGGGTCCATCTATTGATAAGAGGTTAGATGACCAAAAAATGGTGTAACAGATTGCCCCCCAGCGTGCGAGTGTTAGGAGAAAATCGTATGACCGAAGTACGTTGTAAGAACTCAATCACCAGACATCAAGAGGGAAGTCAGAGAGAGAAATCCTAATGTGCTAAAGAACTAGACCCTAAGGAGACGAGACTTACAGGTGCAACAAGTCTCTTTTTGTGAGAGGGTACTTGTGCTAAAGGCAGCGGGGGAGGCATACCTATGCCCGCTGAGACAAAGTACAAAAGAATAGTGTGTCCAATAAACAAGGGACCGAACTATAAAGTACAGCCAGCATAAACATGAGCCAGATAAAGATACAATGAGGGATCCCACATACATGCTGTGCCTGGGATAACAGCCAGGAATTATACAATAATATCTGAGTACATGAGATACAAATACAACCCAAATGCCCCTATAAACGAGAAATGGCAAAATACGACGTGCCGCTCTATAAATCAAGGCACTGCAAGCGGCTGAGGCCGACATCATCAAATATGTGGAGCTGCATCGAAGGCTGAAATGAAGAGGTCATCCGGGCATGTGGGGGGCTACCTGCAGGGCCACCCCCTCATGAGGGCTGAGACATCTCACTAGAGAATCGTGGAGATGGCTGGCACCGCATCAACGAAACCATCAAGTATAGGATCTCGATCATCTTTGGTGAGTGGAGAAACAATCAACGTCAAAGAGCGTGGTGTGCCTTTGCCTGATCAAGGGCACCGAACAAGAGGGCACCGAACAAGAACAGAAGCTCCCAAACAAGAACAGAAGCTAGAACCAAACAGGAACAGAAGTGACTCAGACACAGTAACACGGAATGGAGGGCGATGTCGACGAAGAGGGTCCTAGGTGAGAGAGAAACGACGGGAATCTCCAACTAAGGCGCGAGAGAAAATAGTCGAGCGACTGACAGACTAATACCAATGATGATGGTGAAATGGAGGGGACTGAGTAGCGAATGGACGAATTCCCTTGTTAGAGCATAAAGGGCATGAATGACGTGGCAGCGACTGACACAATATCATGAGGGATAGGGGATAGTGGGACTGAAGGCCATAATGTGCGACATAAGAGAGGGATCAAGAAATTAAGGATGGAGGAATATAGCGGGGTACAAAGGGACTCGGGATAGACTCCATGAATACGATGATGACTCAACTTGGATGCTCTAAACAAGGGTGACTCGATGGTGCTGCCACACAGTGAAGGCCCATTGGGGGAACATAAAAACATGAGTACAAGATGGGAACTCATGACGAAAATCGACACGAACAAAGACAAGTAGGAGAAGAAAGTGGTGCCCAGTACAGAGGTGATAGCAAAGTGAAGAAATGTGATTTTAAGGAGAGGTGAAGTGACCCATCTTAGGACAAAATGTGTCTGGTGAAGTGGTGATATCCAAATCACAAAGCAAGGATACCCATTTGAGGGCTCGGTGAGAGCTTTCAACGGTGCGGACGGTTTGCAAATGGAGCTACGGTATAGTCACACGGCGGGCGAAAAGAAGAAACAAGGGTTCTCTTTTAATAAGGTAGTTTTCCCTCCAAATCCACTCATTTGCTAGTGTTGCTGTGGTGAATATAGAGAGGAGAGAAGGCCCTAAATATTGCGGTGAGCGTAGTGGACAAACTGACCGTTGGAATCGAGACCCGTCAGTGGCAAGTAAGAGGCCTAACCTTACTCTTTCATTTTGATGGATTGAAAGTTTAGATTAGGGCCCAGAATCTCAGGAACAAACCCCCTTGCATATTTCGGCCGGGTCACACTTTTTGGGCCAAAATATGCGACCTGGGACGCAAGTTTTGAGCAAAAAGGTGCGACCTGTCCCAGGATTTGGCAGAAAAGTGCGACCTGGAAGATGAGGGGGTTTTAGTGCTGTTTGCTGGCTGAGAGTTGGGTTTTTGTGTTTGGTTACAGTATTCCCTATCTGTATGCTGACAAAGATGATGTTTTTGTGCAGATATGGCAGATATATGGGTGAACTAGAGAGAGAGAGACCTGGGTACATTACAGGTAGAGATCCAGGCAGATCAGAGTGTCCGTCGTGTGTTGGCCAGGTTTGGGGTTCTGAAGTTTTTGGAGAACCCTTTGATGAGAGCTGGAGAGCCCTTGTTGGCCCGGATTATCAATTATTGGGATCCAGAGCATGAGTTCTTTGTAGTGCAGGGGTACAGGATCGAACTAACAGTCCAGGATGTGTATTTCCTGACAGGTCTCCCGCCACTTGGGATGGTGGGAAATATGTAGCCAGTGTTATCGCGGGGGCGGAACATCATGGATTTTGTGGAGCGACATTGTCGACCGGGTCTCCAAGTCAAAGGGACGCGGATACCGATCGGGGACCTAGAGAGATTGGAGACCCGGGCAGTGGCCGCAGCGGTGCTGCGGATCCTGGGCAACCAGGCATTCCATCACATCACTGGGGGGCAGATGATGATGTGGCGGTGACCCAGTGGGACCTGTGCGTTGGGCCCAGAGTGGCTGGTGTCGGTTAAGGCAGCCGGTTTTCGCTTGCAGTGAACGATGAACCCACGATTTCTTGCGTACGGGACTTTATTGTTACCTTCTTCTTTGGCGGTGCGACCTTAGACTCATACTCATTCCCAGATCAGGGCTGGAAACCCAGGGATCGCGGTGGGCGACGCTGCGCCGAGAGGTGGAGGGCGGTCGGGCGAGTGTTTTGACCTGAGTTCTTTGCCCATTGGGATCAGATGTCGTTATACATAGACGACTATCCCTATAGTGGGATGATTTATTGTGGGGATCCGGACCTACCACTTCCGCCTGGTCGAGTATGGGGACCTGATGGTAAGTGGCAAGTAACTACTCTTTTTGTGGGTATGTTAAAGTTAGTGAATAGTAGATATGGTACTGATTCATGTACTTTTGGTATGCAGATATAGCTCCGGTAAAACCGGCTTACTCTACAAGATTACAGAGCCAGTAGGCCGAGGGCTGAAGAGCAAGACGCAATGAGGATGTTAGCTTTCGCCTTCCGGAGGACATCCACCGTGATGGGAGAGGCTGGCCGACCGCAGTTTCGCAGTGTGGGTGGTGAAGACTTATCGACCAAAGACGTGAGAAATGTATTGGTCTACCCTGAGTGGCGAGGTGTCATAAAAGCATGGTGAAGGCTTCTGGCCAAGGCATACGTGGATCTACGAGAATGGGCAGGAGCGCAGCCATTGGCTTGGGATCCAAGCCCAGAAGTTGAGTAGGGGTGGGGCATGTGTGGTGCCCCTAGTGGTGTAATATGTAGGCGGTGGTGCCCCTCAGCTTTTGATTTTTGTAAACATGAGTATGTCACACGACGAGTAGATGGACTTCTAAATGATGATGTTTCCTTTATGACATATTATGGATATGCATCTGTTAACGATTATATGTCACATGGTCTTTGGTGTGGAAATGTGTGTGATAAATGCCAATCTAGAACATGGTTTTCAATACTATCTACATAGTGATTCTGTTCTCGAGGTACATGGTTGAAAGTTATGGTTTCAAATGCACGTATCAAGAGTTTCACTTGTAAATAGCATCTAAACAGCACAGGGTTATGCACACGATAAACACCATTTAGTTGCATGACAAGAAGTAGGGAATCCAAACGAACATGCAGATGGAGGATGCGATGAAAGAGGGCATCGGCTAAGAGACCATGCACTGCATCATATTCAGCCTGATTGTTGGTGGCAGTACCAATGCAGACCCCGTTTGAGAGGAAAAGGGCATGCAAGGGGGTGAAAATGGCCCAACCTGCCGAGGCTAGATTCCGGGAGTAACGACTTGCACCATCGGCGTAACCGATAAAGGGTGGGGACGGGAGGTCCTGCGGAATGGTGTTACAAGACAACAAATGGGGGGAGGAGATACAATGACGGCAGCGTGAGTGTACAGAAGACATCGAGCGGCAACTGCGGGAGGGAGTGCAATGAGCAGGATGGCTATGACTCATATACAAACTAGAGGGTGGTATATGAGGGCTATAGGAGGTATGGCGGGGACTCGGGCTGCGGAGGTCAACAGAGATATGTGGATAGACTGGAACAAGGAAAGAGAGGGTCAGTGGTGAGGTGGTCACTACCACATGACGCGGAAAAGTTACCTAAATCATCCGTAGGGGAAGAAAGGCTCGCATACGGATCGTCACGGGGAATGACAGAAGAACAGGGAAACAAATGGTTAAAAGATGGGGAGCCCAGGGTGGTCGCTGAAGGGGGGTCAAGCGAAACAACAGGGGAGGATTCAAGGGGAATGTGCTCCAAGGGTCTCACAGAGGATGATAGGTAAAGAATGGTCGTAGTAGACTCCGTCATCTGGACATCAGGGGGGGGAATGTCGATGGGAGTGGGGGGATCCTCAAGCTGACCCGAAGCATACTGCGTGAGTATGGGAGAGGCAGATTGATTTTGTTCAACCTCATACTCTCGGACTACTTCTAAAGAGGCGTGGTAATGCATCAGGTGAGGACAATGGTGGGAGTAGTGGCCATGGACACCGCACAAAGCACATGGTTTGCTAGTGCGAATAGTTTTTGGGTTCTTGGTTACGGACGAGGACGAAAGAGAAGGGTCGGAGACCGTAGACTCAGGGAACGCGACTTTAACCATGGGTTGAATGCGGGGCAACTCAGGACAAGTATGGGTGGCGTGACCGACGACATCACACAAGGCACAAGGCTTTGCGGGCAGAGGAGGAGCTGGGTCAGTCGGGGTGGCCTTGTCTTTGGATGCCCCCTTGCGAGCTTTTCCTTTCTTTCATGGAGCTGTCACCACAGGGGTAGGGTCCTGGGGAGGTGCAGGGGGCATGGTAGCAACGGAGGAAGCAAGGGGGACCGGTTGAATCGGTGTCAAAGCGAGATAAGGTTTGGGGTGACCAGGAGGGGTAGCGGCTGGAGGGTCAAGGTGCCAGACAGGTATACCCAGGGTCAGGTTAGGGAGAGAGAGGGTGGCCATGACGGGGACCGAATAGACTCTGGGAGGGGGAGCCAGGAAATGTATCTGACCCGCGGGATAATGACCAGGAGGGACGGATCCAAGATGATTAAGGCCTGGGGGAACCGATCCAAGGGGATAAAGGGGTTCAGGGATACCAGCTGTAGGAGAAGGGCCATAAGGAGGAGGTCCGGCTAGCGGAGATGAAGGGCTAGGAGCGGGTTGCGGTGGGCGAGGTTGAGTCTGAGGTTGCTGACTAGCCGAAGCGGGTCGCTTAAGGGCAGCCCGAGACGATTGCATCATGCAAACATTCGATAAGCTGGGATCAGAGACAGGAGGAGGGGGGAGACCAAGAAAAGTTCCAAGCAGGGAGGAATATTTGTAGACGTCGGGGGAGACACTAGTCAAGGAATCGACGGTTTGCTTATTGGCTACAGAAGAGATGGTTGTCTCAGGGGAGGTCTGAGACTTTGGCTCATGATAGGTCAACTGGTCGATGGTGACTATCTTCCCATTGTGAGGAAAAGACATCTTGCGAAAAATCGCGGATGGGACAGTAGACATGGCATAGGTTTAGCTTCACCCCAATAGAATGTTGTAGTCTAGAGGGGCGTCGATGACTTTGACGTCAATGCAAACAGTCTTACCGGTGAGGGTGATAGGACAATTACGAAAAAGGCCAATGGGCTGAGAGGCGTGGCCATCCCACGCTCGAAGGGTGATCGTGGAAGGGGCCAAGTCAGGAGATCCGAGTTGCTTCCAAACCGAAGCGGACATCACACAGGTGGATGCCCCCTCATCAATTATACATCGAGAAATGTTGGCATTCTAGATTTTGACTAGGATTTGGAAGGCAACGGAAGCAGGAAGAGGAGGATGTTTTGATTGATGAGCGTCGAAAACAATCATTTGGTCATCAGCAGGATCTACAGCGCCCACGGTAGATAGCAGAGCCTTCTTTTGGGAAGGGCATGATTGGAGGAGTTCCAATGTGGAAACGGCAGCAGGAGATTGCGCCAAATCATCTACTAGGCTATACGAATGAGCAACTCGACCAGAAGCAGCATTTCAACGTAATGGTCCCTTAGGAATATTGGTATGAACTTCAACTTCGGGTTGAGGGATATGTAAGGGGCCATTGGATGTCGAAAGAGGCTCTGTATAACCTGAAGAAGGGGACTCGGGGGTAGACTGAGTGGGAGGCTTGGGGTACTAGCGAGACCGAGTTTGAAGGTGAAGGTCGACAGTTGGGGATGGATCAGAGTTCATCATGAGGATCTGGTAATCGGAGGAACCAGAAATGGAAGGTGGAGTGGCGACCTGTCCATCAGGTGGTTGGGTAGCCACGAATTCTTGCTGAGGGAAAGGATCAGTAAACACAGCTGGTTGAGTAGTGGCCACATTAGGGGGAGCATGAGGGGAGGCATGTTTTCTGTGCAATGTGGCTTGAGACTCCCACATCTGCCGCATCTGTGGTAAGAGGGGACAATCGTGGGTGTAATGACCATAAACACCGCAACACGAAAAAGGCTTATTTGTGCGAAGAGGCCTGTCCGGCTTGGGCTGAGTGCCTTGTTGCTGGTTAGCAGTGTTAGGGTCAATACCTTGAGGGTTGGGTCCATGAGTACCAGGGGCAGATTGGTTTGGATTGCCTCTCTGCCTTCGTTGAGAAGGGGGATTAGTCGCGCCCTGCTGTGCAAATACTTGCCCTGGAGGGGGCTGTAGATGTTGCTGCTGGGGTTGAGGAGGCAAGGGAGGTGGAAGCGCATATGCTAGAGGAGCTGGCGCACCAAGCTGCGGATAAGGGTAATGGTTAGGTTGGGCAACATTGAGGTAAGCAGGAGGTTGGGAAAAAGGATGAGGCATGCAGTATCCTAGATACATGCTACCTAGAGGGGGAAAAGTGCTAGAGATGTTGGCCCCTCCCTGAGGAAGACTATAGCCCATAGGAGGTTGAGCATACGGATGGGAAAGGGCTCCAACGATACCGTCGGCGGTATGAGATGCCCCCGGGGCATTAGCGCCTCCGGGCCTGGGGAGGTCAGGAAGGACGGTATAAACATAACCAGACTGAGAATAGATCAGGTCATATTTCAAGGCTATTTGGAGGGCAGCTTCTTCGGTTTGAGGGAAATGGGAGGTGACATCTTTGCCAATGGAAGCTAAGAGAGTGCAAAGGAACCAGTCCATATAAACCCGATCTTCAAAGGGGGGAGCTCGACATAAGCTTCGTCTTCGTCGCCATTCCTGGACATGAGTGGAAAGGCGGGTCGAAGAGGTTTGCTTGAAAGAGGTCAAAAGCTCTGTACTAGTATCGTATAGGAGAGGCAGCTGGAAATAAGATAAAAAGGCTTGGGAAATGGTCACAAAGGTGGTATGGGAAGAGGTGGCTTGGTCAACATACCATTTGGAAGCTTCTCCGGTAAGCGTGCATTGGAACAACCGAAGACGGATGGAATCATCGGTAATGGAATTAGAGGAACAGCACATGTGGAAAGATCAGACGTTATTGGTCGGATCTTCTCCAGCAAGGCCTTCGAACTTAGGGATGTCGGAGGGGAGCTTGGTTGGCATAACAGGCCAACCAACATTGTGGTGGATAGGGTCATTGATCAACTGATTGAAATCAGGGAGGCTGAGGCCTGCGATGTACGGTAGCAAGGGTGCGGCCGAGGTAGTTCCTGTGGCAGTTCCGCTAGTAGTAGTTCCGGCATTAGGGTCGGGAGCTCCGCTAGCGTTAGGCCCTGGACCAGACATAGTGAAGGTGACAAGGGGAGAACTAGAAATAAAAGGAGAACCCAAAGAATTAGAAGAGGAGTTGGAATGCAGACTCGGAGGAGGACTGGCTCGACGACGGCGGGATGGAGTAGGTCGATCGACCGGAAATTGAGGGTGAAGGCCAAGAATTCTCCGGAAAGTGCGCCTTCAGGGCACAATGATGGAAACACAAACACTGCACGAGGGGAAGAAGAATGACCGACAGAGGCAGGGAGGTGCAGAATCAAGTGATTACAATGTCGAAACAAGGGCAAAAAGGTGCAGTGTCAATTGATTTTAAAGTCTTTGCCTGGCGGTGTAAACCAGGCTCTTCTTCGCTTAGGGTGAGTGTGTGGCATGCGTTAATTTTAATTTTTAAACCCTTTTCATTTTGAGAGCAAGAGAAAAAGTGTGCTACGTAACTGAAAATAATGCTACAAAAACAGTATATAATGCTGAAATAACAGAAAATTAACAGCTACTATTGCATCGATTCAAGCCAAAAAGACGGGTCTCTCAAAACTAGTCTAAGAGAGGGAAAAAATATAGTCAAAACACACTAAAAAGAGGCCAATAGATCTAGGGTCAAAAAGGGACAGGGATCTAAAGGGAAAAGCTGCTGAAAAGAGGTGCAGATCACAGCCAAGAGGCAGAGGCAAGGTGGCTGGAAATAAGGAGGAAATCAACAAAAATTAGAAGGGGTAAGGAGGAGGCCCTAGAAGTAGATCCAAAAAAATCTTCAAGAGGTGATTTGAAAGGGAGAAGAGCTGATTAGAAGAGGTCTGAAAAGGAGGTATCAGATCTGGAAAAAGGAGGGCTGAAAACTTTGAAAAAGCAGACCTGAAACAGATAAAAACTCTTCCACCAAAAGTGGAGGGTACTGAATCCCTAGGGGGATATGTTCCCACTTAGATGAGAAAAACAGATTAGAAACAGGTCGAAACGGGTTGAGTCAAAGGCTGGAAAACCCTGACAGAAGCTTCAGAAAAACCCAGAAAAATTGCAGAAAAACAGCAAAAAAATTGGCAGGTCACAGGTTCTGACCTGTTTTCAGTGCAGGTCGCAGAAAATGGGCTGAAAATTCTGACCTGGAGGTCTAGGTCGCAGTTTATGGGCTGAAAAGTGTGACCTGAAGCTTCGGGTGTCCCGGTGGCAGATTTTCAGAAAAGTTTCTGTCTCAGTTGCGGCTGATGTCTGTCACCTGCGCAATAGGGCCAGAAACACACGGAAGTTAGAAATATTAATGTTTGAGGGCTTTATAGGGGAAAAACACCATGAAAATAGGAAAAACAAAAAGCTGAAAAGAAACCCTAGGGTCTGAAGTAGCTGGATGTGCAGGAATATGAAAAACGACAGTGGTCATAATTGAAAACCCATGTGGAGTCGCCAATTGTTAGTATGAATCCTTTGTTGATGTGTACGAAAAAAGACCACTTTAGCTATGCATAACTAATAGCCCTAACATCAAAAGTGCTTGCCAATATCTTCAAATCTGCAGTTAGTTGATCAAGACAAGAGCAGCAAAAAACCAGACTATGCATAGAAAGACATTAAGCAGTAAAAAGAAGGGTTTGCTCCACATATCCAATAGACAAGACAAGAACAATTTTTTAAAGAATTTTTGTATTAAGGGCACCTGGGAGGAAAACAAGAAGATGTTTCCAATTCTCCTCAATGGGATGGGTTCTTGGAAGTCCTCAGCACTTCAGATCTAGCATTTCTCTCTCCTGTTGGTGTAGAAAACCCATACAAAGATAGAACTCAAAGGGAGCTCACACAACAAATAATGGAAAATATGACAATGATAATGGCTCAAAGTCGGACCAAGAGTTTAGATCCAGAGTGATCTAATAGGCAACAAAAGGTGAAGAATGGTAGGAAAAACCCTCCTATTTATAACAAAATATTGGGTCATTCTAGATCTTGGTGCATGATTAAAATAATGTTAACCAATTCTAGATCCACCTTTTATGGAATATTTTATTATATTTGTTGGAGGGAAAAAGTATTTGACTTGGGTCAAATCCCTTTATTTGTTAATAATAAATAAATAAATGATTTATTTATCTTTTTAAGGAAGTGGTTGAAGGATAATCAAATAAATAATGATTTATTTAATTATTTGTGGGCGATTTGGTCATATTTAACAAGGAATATTATCTAAATAAGATTTAAATAACTATTCCTAGAAAATAATAAGATAAATAAAGGTTTATCTAATTAATTTCTTTGTTTTGAGTTAAACATGATTACGAATAATAATTAAATTATGGTTTAATTAATTATTCCATGAAGAAAATCAAACAAATATAGGTTTGTTTAATATTTCCTTTTAGGGTTTCCTGTTTAGACCATAAACAACCTAATAAATGTGGTTTATTAAGTAATTTTACATAGTGAAAGCAATTTTACTTAGGGTAAAATTGGTCTTACATGGTGTACTTGGGTCCATCTAATGATGATAGGTTAGATGACCAAAAAAATGGTGTAACATCAAGCCTAGATTGGTAAATGGATAATAATTCTAAACTACCTCCCTTTCCTATATATTTACCTCATTCCACAAGCCCCTCGTTGGTTGTTGTGGGATTTTGGAGAGTGATTCTACCATTATGTTGTTGAGGTGAGAGGTTAACATTCCATGCATTTAGGGTGATTCGAGGTGCATATTGTGACAAGGAAAGGACAAGTTAATAGCTTGGAGGATCTCTTCTACAAGATCAAAACCTATTTGTGGTTGTAATCTCCTTCCATTTATATTAATTTAAAGAGTTCTTTGTTTTCCTATATGTGATGTTTTTATTTCATGTATTTTCCATACGAGGTTGATTTATTGAATATAGTGCTCAGTGGATACTGCATAGATCTCCTAGTTTGTTGGCTTGTGTTATCTGACCCTAAAGGTTCGTATTTTGGCAATCGAAGTTGGAATTGGAGTATTCAAGTTGAAGAAGGAGTGAAGCATACGATGGATTCCAGGTATGATTCATTCCATCATCTATTTACTTTAACGAAAACGTTGGGTTCCTTGTCTCTTTGTTGTTATATGTTTGCCATTGAACCTAGGGGAGATAATTTTTTCCACAACCATAAATCCCTCATAAGAATTGTATCTGGATGTAACATGGTGAGGCTTATTTAGGGATCATGTGTAAAGAGGACTGAAGAAAAATTTCTATGATTTTTGAGGTTATAAATTTTCTTGTAAATGGAAGTAATATGCTTCCCAAGAAACCAATTTCCCATATTATTTTTTTACCAAGGCCACTGATTTTGTACATATCTCATTTCATCCTTGTTATCCAGGTAAATCCCCTCTATAGATAGAGGCGATCCCTCTAGCCCTGGGATGGGCCTAGAAACAAGGGAACATGTTAATCTTTCAAACTCCTAGTTTATGAATGAAAATGATTTGGGATAGATGACCTACCTTGTTCCAACTCTCTTTTTGTAGCTTGTGGTAGCAATCCCCTGATATTCATCTTTACACATCGATTTCCTTCAGTGGTAATACCCGTGTACCTACAAAAGGATCAGAGAACGATGACAACATACGAAAACATAATTGCATTCTTAACTATTTGATTGGTTAGGGAGAATCAAACATATTGCATAGGACTAAACATATCAAACGCAAAACGGGAACCCAAAAACCATTCATGTATTAATAAATAGAGAGAATAAATTTACAACCAAAAATACTTGACGTTGTAGCCTCCTTTGATGGGTCTAGTCAAATGCGTCTCAAGCATTCATTGGGGATTGGACTTGGCGAAGCAATGGGCCTAAAATCTCTCTCGACAATGGATTCCTCTCTTCTTTATTCTCACACTGGCTATAGAAAGGACTGTTTAGATAGCTGCAACTATGTGAGAAGGATGTATTTATAGGAGAGGAGGAGGTGGTTTGGGATCCCTCATAAGGTGCAAGGAAGGCCTTATCCTTTAGGGAGTTGCTCAAATGTAGGAAAAAAGAAGCCAAAGGAAGGAATTCGACGTTATTTAGTTGAAAAAACCATGATGATTTCGCTCATGAAGCAGTTAGGAATGGATAGTTCACTTCTATTTTTTAAAAAAATTCCAAAAAAGTTTGGCACAGGCAATCCACTAAGACAGAGCGACAATGGGCACGAGACCCAGTGATAATTTCTCTATGGGCATGAGGCCATAACTGCCTACCAGCACCATCCCAAAATTATGTGTTTTTGAGAGCCTGCTTAAGGAATTATGAAAAGAGAAAATGTTCTTCACATGGAAAGGGATGCAATGAAACTTTTTGCAAGGTATGAAAATACATAGAAGTCACTAAAATGGTCCTCCAATGTTTAGGATGGGGATTGCAGGGACGGTGACAAAATACACTGTAATAGATTCCCCCTAAAGCATGAGGTTCCAGAGAGAAGGAGGAGTGAAATGTTTTACAGGAACGTGTTCAAACCAAACACCACTATTGGGATACCTACAAGTAAAAGTACAACTGATATCTCTGATACATGAATATGTGGCATGGGTGCACCCATCCATAAAATAGTGCATATAAAAATGAGATCTGAGGTATGGACATAGCCATCCAACAAGAAGGATCAAGAAATAGACTCAGATATGGTCACATCCATCCAATAAAAAGAGTCATGCATATAGTCATGATAAAAAAATGTCTCGCAGCCTGGATTTTATCAAACAAAACCCAGGGTCTTGCGCTCGATCTCAACTCGAACAAGTAAAAATCAAGCATGCGAATGAGTGAGATGAAGTCAAACATGCAAAAAAGTCACCTAATTACCAGCTAATGATGAAAGCTATTAACAGGCATGAGAGAAACCAACAATAATGACAATGGCTTTCAAGGTAAAATTAGTACAGTCCATGAAATGTGAACAGTGAGACAGCATTGAACACCCGCAGAATCACTTGATCTAAGGCCAATGATGAGGACATATCATCGAATGTGAATAACCTACCATTGAGGCATGCAAACTCCAAGGTACTGGAAGGGAGTCTCTAGATCAACTTCCTACATAATGAGCTGAAGTCGACAGGAAGTGACCTGGTTGAAGGAGGGCCATAATGGTTCCCACATCATCGAAACAAGATAGAGGAATAAGATGATAGTGAATTAGGAAAAAAAAGAGGATCAGAGGTTGAAAACTGCAGAATGAAACTTCTCTTGAACAAATTGCAGATACAACTCAAAAATTTGGCAGTATTTGACATCAGGGGATCTGACGTCATGATGACATGGAAAAGAGAAGATGAGAGGTTAAAATAGATTACCCAAACCCATGAAGGCCAAACATGATGAAATGTGATGTCCCCAACGCGACACGAATGCAGATGAGTGTCATATTCAAGAGCGGCATACTGTCGACGAGACTACGAATTGGTTCCATTTCCCCCACCATTGCTAGCGAGTATCCGAATTATTTTTGGAAACAAGCTTGAAGGGATAGCATATGCTTGTTATATAAGTTTGTCCTTCAGAAAAATCCACCCTAGTACATTTTGTGAGCCATAGAAAGGAGGAACTTAGTTAAATTATGGTGACGTTTTGCGATGTCATGTAGTTTTAAGGAGTCTGACAAAGGAATAACTTGACACCTTTTCATGTTTACATAGTTTGAAAATAAGAGGAAAAGAAAACTCTAGTAGGACCCTTTTCCTAGGTAGTCTCACAGATCCGGAAAGGTAGAAAACAAAATCTGAGAGAACCTCTTAGTCACGATAGGCTAAGGTATACTTTTTTCGTAAATAATCTATCCCAGACTGAAAAATGGGTAAACGTATACTGGGCAGATATCATTTCATAACCTTTAACGAGTTTAAAACAACAAGAGTCATGACAATCTTTTCAGTTCTGAGAGTCAGAAAAAAGCTTAAAGATGACTCCAAGGATTGACTTTTTCATGTTTTTACTGAGTCCAAAAAAGTATAAAATACAACTCGACACTTCATCATCGTCATGTTGAACACCTTTTTTGCACAATAAATGCACGTAAAACCCATTTTCCAAGATAAAATAGAAAAACAATCTAAAATTATGCTCAAAAACCTAATTAGGGTTTTCAAAAGTTTATAAAATGCTAAAAATAGTAAAAATAAATTACTTTCCACTTTTACCTCTTGTGAGAACTTTTTTACCCTTTCTTCACTGTGATTTTATGGAACTAATAATGGGAAATCCAAGGGACTAATCGAAAATTCTTATTTTCCAGGTAAGAGCTCATATCCTTACCTGCATTTTGATATAATTTTCATTGTCTGCAACCCATTTTTTAGATCTGTGGAGGGGTTTTCGTTCAAATTAGGGCACAGGGGTCGGTGCAGGTTCTAGGCACAGACTTGCACCAACTTACCTTTAATCGAAACATCGGCGTGCCACTTGGCACAACTATTTTTAAAACAGTCGCGCCAACCACGACCACGAATTTTGCATGTAAATTCAACCCATTACCTCGTTTTAAACACTCCAATAGAAAATAATTTGACTAATGATGGCCCCATTGATGTTTTTACAAGTGTGAAAGAGAAAAATGGTGATCGAATGGAAGGAAAGAGAACATACTGAAGAAGATGAGCAAGCCTTGGGAAATGTAAGATGCATGGATGTTCTCATGGACTGCAGGCTTAAAAAATTCTTCATGGCACCATGTCTTCGAGCTCAACTAGAGCTATTATAGTACCTGATCAGTGTATGGGATATTTATATGGAAAGATTCATAATCCAAGATCAGGAACTAGAGATATATGTCTTATATGTTTACTTCATCGTTGAATTATCACGGAGGGGGCACTACCAATCCTGACATGTACCTAGCCCACGATGGAAAACATGACTATGGTCATCGACAGAGTTTTCCCAGGGGCATGGAAAGGATCCAAAAGAAGGAAGGTGGATATCCAAACCATTCCTAATTTGGCACAAAGGTAGTGCTACATGTTAGCCCCTCATGAATTCCTTGACAAGCAAGCAAGGGACTAGATTGTTTTATGAGCCTTCAAGGAATGCATTTCCCTTGAAAGCACATCACCCTTGAAGCCTCTTATGATTCCCTGACTTTGACTATTTCCCTCTACTATTATGAAGTCACTAAGCCTTGCTGATGATAAAAATTGTGCTCCAAAAGGCCATTATCTGCCCCTTGTAATTCTGCAGCTTCATTTCACCCCCTCTTCCCCCTTTTTTCAAAGTCCCCTTTGTCCCCTAAATCCCCCCTTACTCTCCAAAATCTTCCCAAAATCCCCATGAAATCCCATCCTTTCCCTTTGTTTTTCCAAATTCCCCCTTAGTCCTCCTATCGTTACCCTCCTATGGCTTTAAAATCCATTTAAAGGGCTAAAAAACACACTTTTTAACCTTATGTTAGGGCTTAGCCCCTTTCCCTCCAGCCCCTTCCAAAATTTTCCCCATATCACCCAGCGTTGAGACCAAGTTCTTAGACTTCAAGCGCCAATCGCAATCGGAAGTTGTTGGAGGGGAAAAATCTTTTGTTACATCAAAAATCTCTGATGCGATTGCCCTACTCTATAAGTCTCGTGATGTGTTATCCACCGTTGATCTGTTATCGGGATCGGACAGCCCGCGCTAATCGCAAAACTTTGTAATCACAAAGCTTATGTTAAGACCCCGATCGGCTCATCACAATTTTCTGTGATGCGATTGATCGCAGCTCCCTTCCGATCATCGCAATCACAATATCCTTCTAATCGCAATCGCAATTCTCGCCCCATCGCAATCGGAACATTCGTAATGTGTCACACCTGTTTCTCTCCGAATAGATCCTAACCGTCCATCTCCCTGCTAATCCAATGGTCATCGCATGTCTCCACCCAATCACAATCGGAAGTTTGTTGGTGCCGCCCCTTTGTGTCCCCTCCGATTGCGATCCCCTGATCCACATCTCCACCGTCGATTCCCAGGTAGATCCAACGGTCGTCGCATCCCCTTTCCCAATCGCAATCGGAACTTATGTATTTTTTCCCCCCCTGCACCTTCCCGATTGCGATGCTCCGAATTAATCTCAACCTTCCGTTAGATCTGAAGATCTGACGACTCAGATCTATTTTCCCTCCACCACACTGGGTCCCACCATGTACGCTCTTTCCCCTCACATTTCATTACATTTCGTCCAAATTCCTTTGTATTTCCACTGTTAACCAAAGTTTTATGTTTTTCATTAAAGTTCTTATGTTTCATATTTGTTCCACCTGCTATTCATAAATCATCCTGTTGTTCGATCTCCACCGCTGATTTTCATCCCCAAACCATGATCGAACGGTCCATACGCGGGTTTCGGTCAAACCCTATTTGTTCACTATTACACCATATCAAAGAATTTTCACCGTTGTTTCATATTAAGCCATTGTTACCACCGCCGTGCTGTCACTCCGCCCGTCCTCCAGTACAAAAGTTGAAACGCCGCCATGACTGCATAGTATTGATACAGCGGAAAGTTTTCACTGACAGAGGTATTAATGAAGTGGCAGAGAGTTCCAGGCAAGAAAACGAAGATCTTTGAGCCTTAAACCAAGTTTTTCAAGGCAAGATACCAGGTGAAAGACGTCATAGACCACCAGAGGATACGGATATGCAGAAGTTAATATATAGCAGGTTTCCTACATCAACAGAATGTTTTTCCCAAGAAAGGACGAGTTACCCATACTACTTTTATTCTATGCCGTGCTCCAGAGAAGATTTCCGCCCAAATCATAGTCCAAAGCTACCAGATCATTTGTTTTACAAGTATGGTGGACCATTCAGTCATTTATTTACCTGTTTTTTATTCACCAAATGTACTACAGAGTACAGCAAACCAGGATGCATCATAGACATACCTGGAGTTAATGAAGCTTGACGAAGACCATTTTTTCCTCCAAAGAGTGCCAGAGATTAATGCTCAGAGTTTAAAACAGAATGGGCTTCGGCCCTCTTCCTCTTCTGAGTGTTAATGCTGCATTTAGTATTGCACCTACCTCCTCTGCTCATCTTCTGCTATAAAACTCATGAGGAAATTATTGTAAAGGTTGTTGATCAGTTATCAGAGAATTGCAAGCAGCTTCTTTTGAGACACAGTCTTTGTGTAAAGTTGTAAGATAGGCTGTGGAATATGATTTCAGACTGAGTATTCGGCTATTGGCATTGTTGTACTTGACTGGTATTTCTGTTTAATATGACAAGCACATTTCTTTAGATCCTGATCTAAAGCAGCAGTGATGTTTTCCTATCTCTGTGTTTTAATTCATTTCATTTCGTTTCTACTAGTTTGCATCAGAATATTGGCATAGGATTTACCCTTGTTAGGTACCCTATGTTTCTGCTCTCCTTGCCACTAATGTTTTTCTTCTGAATGTGTTATCTAAGAATTGATTTCGGATAATTTAACCAGTGTAGTGGATGTTATTTCCTTCTCTCTGATGTATGAGTTAAATGAATCCGTTCTTAGATGTTTCTTGTTAAGGATTTAGCTGGAATATTTGGGAACACTGGGGATTAGAGTTAGCCCTGTCCACTAGCATCCTTGTGCAACCAGCTTGTTTTTAACTTAGTGCTCTGAATCTATGTTTTCTCCTCCTCTCCTACCATTCCATACCACACTATCATCTTTAAAATCCAACGTTTTATATGACTAGCCCAATTGAAAGCTTGCCTATTGATTAGCAAGAAAATACTTTCCTAAATCCATTGCCCAATGGTTTTAAATGCTCCCTGGAATACTTTACCTCTGTCTAAATCCTCTTTTCTCATCGTTTTCTTATATCGGACCCTTCTTTCCTGATAACCAACAACCAAACAAACAATCAAACAAACAAACTCTGAGCCTTATAACTAGCCTAACATCTTAACACCAAGCTTCAAAGACATATACCTTTGATAATCATAGAGAGATCCCTCTCTGGACCCAGGAGGGCTAGATCCTGAGGTCTGAAAGTGATTTTTATGTTGTCTCATCTTTTGGTATTGCCAACCTTTCCAAAACATGGGAACCCCAACATAATGGCGACTCCGCTGGGGAAATATGAGAGCCTATAACTACTAAACATTAACCTGTCTCCCAGTGTCGTCACAACATAATGGCGACTCTACTAGGGAAATTCTGAGTATTTTCCACTCACTACATCACAAGAGCCTCATAAAACCTAGAAACTCTGGTTAGGTTGGTAGATTAAACACTCCTATTAACATATCAAACTCTATACCATTTTTTGTGTTCTCCCACACTCTTAGACAGAGTCTGGAAAGGGCCAGGTAGCCTCCAGATCGCATCCTCTCTTAGAGGTGACATATCTGGTAAATGCCCTCCCATTCAATCTCTGGTTAGAGTTTTTTGTGTTTGGAAGATATCGTTGAAAGGGGACATCTCGTAAGCACTGTGGTGGACAGTATGCCCTCTTGAAACATCCTAAACCCTCCACCTGGCGACTCCATAGTTCCTAAAATATCAAAGACTCCACTAGTGATCAGTAGACCTATTGATTATCTTGGTTTCACATAAGACTCCACTGGGAGACCAGCCTCCAAAACAACATCAACCATAGGAGAAGTAACAAGTAGGTTTAAGCTGCTTGGTTGGAAAACAACATTCTGGCTTTCAGAACCATTCATACAAGAGCTTACCCTAACCCAGACCCACCTGAAATAGTTGATAACCCTGAGAGCATCCTGAAGGGATCTCCTGCACCTGAAAGACCAACTATTTCCAACCACATCCATAGAGCTAACTCTGCACCAGAAGACTTTACAACTCTAACACACGCATTCTTCAACCTAGGCACTCAAAAAAATTTACCAAGAACTAGGTCATTCAGTTTCCTAGACCAGCCAGACCTTGAGCTTCCTGGTTCACCACCTCAAAGTGGTAAACACCCTGGGATAGGCAGACCCCTCCATCTACACCACCTGATATGCACTTCATTCAAAACTTGGGGTTCAGTCATCCTAGATCTACTCATCAGTCTTCTGTTGGTCCTAGCGTTCCTGTCATCCATATACCAGCTACTCAAGCCAACCCTTTACCTCATGAAAACATCATCATGGCAGCCTGGTATGCACCTCTGGTTTTACCTCAGCCTCTAGTACCCTTACCCAATGATTATCAATCAAAGATCCCACACTTCACTGCAAAAGAGTCCCTCACATATCAGCAACATGTAGATAAAATGGAAGATTCTTTTGACTACATGGAAATAGATGATGATGCAGTCAAAATGAGAATCTTTTCCCAAAGCTTAGGAGGTGATGTGAAGAAATGGTTCAAAAGCCTACCTCCTGGTAGTATCCAAGACCTCCCAGCTCTATATCAGACCTTCATCAACAAATTGGAAGTTAGGGCTAACCCCTGCCAACTCCTAGCAGAGTACATGAACCTTAAAAGAAATGTAAGAGAGAGTGTCCATGATTACTCAACAAGATTTAACAACATTTAAAATGCTCTCCCTCCACATATGAAACCTCCCCAAGGTATGGCCCTAGGGAAATATCCTGAAGGCTTTGATGCTGACATGGCCTATCTGCTTAGGGATAAAGAGTACAACACATTAGATGACATGCAGAAAGGAGCAGTGAATATAGAGGCTAATCTGATTGAGAAAAGAGAAAGATTGAGAGTTGAAAAAAGGGTAACATATAGAGATGACAATGTAGCTTCCACATCTGATCCAAATTATGACCGTTTATCTAAAAACATGGAAGAGCTACAACAAATGGTGAAGAAAATGGTTGTCACAGTTAGTAACCAAAACAGAAATCAAAACCAGAACCAGAACTTTAGAAGAAACAATGCCACTCCCAATAGACAAAGAGAGTCAGATCAACAAGTTATTCCCCCATTCCAAGAGAACTTTCTTGATGAAGATGAGGGAATCATAGAGGAGTCTGAGGGAAAAAAAATAAATATGTTTGAAACAGAAAATTCAATCCACAACTGTTACATGGAAGAAGATTAGCCGTCACCCTCTTATTAGGATGAGGAATGGTTGGAATCTGAGGATTACAGCTTAGGATTTGAAAATGCCATGATGCAGGTCAGAGAACATTATGAACTCAGAAGCAAGAAGAGTCAAGACAATTCCAAAACTAAGAATCCTGAGGTCACCATCAAGAAAAGGCCTGAGAAAACTTCTAAAGTGACTGTTGAAAGTAACAAATCAGCAGCTGAGAGTTCTTGGAAGAACAAAGAAAAAGACAACCAAAACACTGATACACAAGGTAAACCAACTAGCAACACTAGCACTGCAGTTAGCGCTCCTGATAAAACTGTCACAAACACTGTACATGACGAGAATCAACCCACTGATTCAGCCACCAAGGCAGTGGCTAGCAAAATAGAGTTGAGCATTCCAAAGAGTCAGTCCACTTTCAATTTGGAGAGTCAGATTGCGAAAATTAAAATCTTTGTCCCACTCTCTGAGCTGGCCGCTCAGGATGTATATAAAGGCCAAATTTTGAAAGCATTAAATTTAGGTGAGAAAAATGACACTGTAAATCTGAGTGATGATCAACCTGCCCTTCTTTTTGGTCCAAAGATTGAAAGGAAGTTTCAAGAGGGGGTAGTTCCACCTTTTTATATCAGTCTCAACATTCATGACAAGATTCTTCATAATTCAATGCATGATTCTGGAGCATCACGTAACCTAATGCCTAAGGTAGTCATGGAAAGGCTAGGCCTAGAGATAACCTGTCCTTACAAAGATTTATATTCATTCGACTCTAGCAGTGTAAAGTGCCTTGGCCTGATCAAAGATTTATGTGTGAGCCTTACCCCAGATTCATGCCAAGTGTATGGTCATGGATGTTGTTGTGGCAGATGTGCCACCCAAGTATGGCATGCTATTATCAAGATCATGGGGAGCCAAGCTACAAGGAACAATGCAGATGGATGGGGCTTATGCCACAATCCCAATCTTTGGCCAACTTAGAAGACTGTATAGGGAAGCGCAAATGAAATTCCTAGTTAGTAGCCCTGAGAAGCTTGAAAACTCACCTCTATACTCTATACATACAGATCTTGACTCCTTCATCCTCTATAATGATGAATCCTCAGAAGGGTCAGAGTCCCAAAATAGGGATACAAACGAGGAAACAGAGCCCATGGACTTTAACATAATGGCTACTTTAGACTCAGAGGAGAAAGACGTATAAAACTCAAAACAGTGCACTGAAACAAAAGCTCAAAGTGAAACAGAAATAAAACGCAATCAACCAACTAGTCACCTCTCTGATTCCCACACCCATGACGAAAAACAAAACAACCCACAGCCTAGTACAGCTCCTATAACACAACATAATGGCAAACCTGGCCATAGGGAAGAAAATGATGATAAACTGAAAAATGAACCCTTGTGGGAAATGAATTTCGACGGGTCTTGCACTAAGAGAACTGCTGGGGTAGGAGTGTGGATACATAACACAGAGAGTGACTACGCAGAGAGCCATGCCTACAATCTGCACTTCAAATGTACAAACAATATTGCAGAATATGAGGCTCTTATCCTAGGTTTGACTCCTCGTTGAAAAAATTAGGAGCCCGTAGATAACCGTGTGTGGAGACTCGAGCTGATTATTAAACAGTGAATGGCGAATATACAAAGAAACATCCTACACTACGAGCCTCACAGAATGACACTATGGATCCGTTAAAAACCTTTGTTGAATACGAATTAGTGTTTGTTCCTAGGGGTCAAAATGTCATTGCAAACGGATTAGCTTACCTAGCTATTTCATACCCTAAGACTCCCGACGATCAACGTATCATCATATGTACTCAAATTCGCACATGCAATGCCTGGACAATGAAAAATATTGGTAGGTTTTTGAGGGCGATAAACAGATCGAATATTTCCGGAGAAAGGTAAACGAGTTTGAGTTTTCTCGATTCAGACTTTACGTCCAATGATAGCTTCCTAAGTGAGGAACCCTCAAACAAGGAAGAACCACCCCGTAACATGGAAATAAACACTTTAGATGAAGAAACGGGAAATTCAAATGGAAATTGTGGGAAACTCAGAAAATGAAGAAGTAGAGGTGTCAGAAAGTGCCAAAGATAGGAACATACCTCGAGGCCTCGGCGCCTTTAGGAAGACCTCGTTTGACTTCGATGATGTGGCAAAAAATCCTACCATAGAACACGCTGACTCGACGTTGAAGAATTCAACATAGGCAATGTAAGATAAGCCCAAAATGATTAAATTGGCTAAATCCTTACCCGTGAAAGATGAAAAAGAAATACATTGACCTATTCAAAGAATTTATCGACGTGTTTGCTTGGAGTTATGAAGATTTAAGGGCTTATGACACCAACATTATACAACACAAAATACCTTTAAAGGAAAATCGTAAGCCCTTCGTGCAAAAAACTTCAGTAATTAACCCAAAACAGCTTGCTCATAGTGGGAAAAAAGAGATTAAAAAAGATGTATGAGGCAAAGTATAATAGTTCCCGTAATATTCTATGATTGGGTTTCGAATTTAGTGGTCATGAGAAAGAAAACTGGGGAGATTAGATTATATATTGACTTCGTAAATCTTAATAGAGCCTCACTTAAAAGACAACTACCCTCCCGCCAAAAATGGAACACATTCTACAAATGGGTAGTAGGCTCAAAAAGGATTTCTTTGTTGGATGGTTTTTCAAAAGTTACAACCAAGTCTTAGTAGTCCCGAAGACCAACTCAAGACAACCTTTACCACTCCATGGGGCACCTTTATGTATGTGAAAAATGCCCTTTGGATCGAATGAATACCAGTGCGACCTTCCAAAGAGAAATGGATATAGCTTTCTTAGATGATATAGGGCACTTCATTGTTATTTACTTGATGACATAACAAACTATTCTAAGACTCAAGAAGAACACCTAAGACATCCGAGAAAAGTGCTTGAAAAATGTAGAAGGTTTGGTCCATCATTGAATCCTAAAAGATCAGATTTGGGTCGCAAGAAGGAAAGCTTCTTGGGCCACATTATATCGTAAAAGGGAATTAGGATAGGACCCATAAAGAATTGAAGGAATACTACAAATCACACATCCAAGAAACATCAAAGAGTTATAGTCCTTCATTGGGAAAATCAACTTCCTAAGGAGATTTATTCCCAACTTAGCTCGAACACCTTAGAAATATGACTAAAATGTTGAAGAAAGGTGTAGGAGTTAAGTGGATTGTTGAAGCCAAGAAGTCTTTTGAATCGCTTAAACTTGCACTCACCCGTGCTCCCGTCCTAATCAACCCGCATTTTTCAAGAGATTTCCTAATCTTTTCATTCGCTCCAAGCATACGATCGTCAGCATAGGCTACCGCAAAAAAATTCGTAGGGAATGGAAAAACCCATTTATTTCTTCATCAAAGCACTCAGTGGATGCACCATTGAAATACAACATAATGGAAAACGTAGCTCTACGCTTTGATCAAGGCCTTAAAAGACTTTAGGGTGTACATATTTCATTCCCACACCATAGCTTATGTGCCTAACATGGTTCTCAAAGATATATTGTCCCAAGATCCCGATGGAAAGAGGGGCAAATGGATTTCTCGTGATTTTAGAATATGATCTTGAGATAAAACCCACCAAACCGATCAAGGGTCGTGGCTTAGCTAAGTTAATGGCTGAATCGAATTTGCAAGCCCTTGAAATTAACATGGTAAATGCCTCGGATGAGCAAGAAGGATCGCTCGTTTCCCACCGCTGAGGAGAAGTTTCGTAACTCTCCTTGGTACTCCGACATCCTTTATGTGCTCACCAACCTCAATGCTCCACTCCGAACTCACAAAGACTAAGGCCGTATTCATAAAACTAAAAGCCGTAAATTACCGCATTCTGAATGAAGACTTATATTGGAAAAATCCAAATGGCCTATTGCTTAAATTTTTGCCTCGAAGTTGAAGCTTCGAGAGGATTAAACAAGAATTTCATGCCGGAGAGTGTGGAGGCCACCTCGAATCGGAAGGCCACCGCAAAAAAAATACTCGTAGCCGACTATTATTGGCCCACACTCTTCAATGATGTCCATAAGATGATAACTCGCTCGCCATAAATGCCGCATTTTTGAAGGCAAAAGAAAACTCCTCCCCTTACCTCTCGCAACCCATCACCGTTGAAGGTCCCTTTATGCAATGGGGGTCTAGATTTCATAGGAGAAATTCACCCCGCTTCTTCCGTACAACACAAATGGATCTTAATCACCCACAAACTACTTCACTAAGTCGATAGAGGCCATACCCACTAGGAATGCCACGTATCTCAGCCATCATTAGGTTCCTGAAGGTCATATCCTCTCTCTGCCTACCACGCTCAAGGAAAATAATCACCGACAATGCCGTCGCTTTTGGATCCAAGAAAATGGTTGATTTTTTGTTACGGTATCAAATAGCGCTTGGCTATTCGACTCGCCTATTACCCACAAGGTAATGGCTTAGCCGAATCCTCAAACAAAAGCCTAGTGAATATCATCAAAAAGTCATGGGAAGAGAACAAAAAGTCATGGCATAACAATTTAGTGCATGCTTTGTGGGCCGACATGCTTACAACAAAGAAGTCCATTGGCATGTCACCATATCAGCTTTGTCTATGGCAGGTGCAGCTTTTTCCCCACCAAACTTTGGGATACCGAGTGATCAAACTTGTCCAAGAGATCCAGACAAAAGAGGACAGAGATGGTGAGGAGGATCAACCAAGCAATCCATCTCTAGCAAACGAGGGAAGAGGTTTATACAGCAGCTATCAAATTTTAGGAAAACATAAATAGGTTGTTTGATAAGAGAACCAAAGCTCGCCGATTTCAAAATTGGAGATAAAGTTCCAAGTGGGACTCAAGGAGAGAGGACAAAGGAAAGCAGGACAAGTTTGACAGCTTTGTGGCAAGGTCCATACATCATCCGTGCCAATGTGGGTCCAAATGCCTTCTTCCCTACAGAATTAGATGGCACAGAGTTGTTTGAGTCCCTCACAATGGCAGGATGCTCAAACACTACTTCGCTGATTTTCAATTTCCAGCTTTCCATTTCCATTGTACATACCATTGCAAGCATTTTGTTTTCAAGAAAATAAAAATGTTTCAAAAAAACAGAGAAAAGGGAGAGGTTCGGACAAGCTCAAAACATGAACCTCTCAAGTGCAAAATATTGGCTCTAATATGCTCAAAACCCGAGCCAAATAAAGTAAAACAAACTTGGTCCTAACATGCCCAAAAATCTGGACCAAAGAAAGAAGAAAGAAGAATCACTCTAACATGCCCAAAACCAGAGCTCAAATGAAGAAAAAGAGTGACTCTAACAAGCTCAAAACTTGAGTCACAAAGAAAGAAGGATACTCCAAGCTTTAGATTTCAAGCCTTCACGCTTTGTTTTCGCCAACAATTTTCTCATTCCATGTGCAAATCTGTCTTTTATGCTCTTGGATCAACAAGAAACTAGACTGTCTAATCCTAGTTTGATCGTTTTTAAATTTCGTTGTAGAATGTAGAGAAGAAATCACTGACGACTTTAATCCCAACAGATATTAGATTAGGTAGAGAAACATATGAGACCAATGCAGCCTAATCTGGGTCTCATGGAGCAATAAGGGTAGATTTAGAATAGTTTTATTTTCTCGTTATAAAAATAAATGATGTAAAGGGTCTCGCTAGTTCAAATGCACCCTAGAAGAAAAAAATGCAAGGATTGTAGGATGGGTAGGTAGATTGTTGAGAATGTTTTGCTGATCTATCATATTTGTGGCAAACTGAAAATCAAAGAAGAAAGGTGGCTTAACCAACAGGGCATCTAGCCTACACCAAAGATCATTTTCTCAATTCTTGACTCCTTCAAGAAGAAGCCATCCCCATGTGGAGCCACCTGTTAGCCCCTTATGAATTCCTCGACAAGCAAGCAAGGGGCTAGATTGTCTTATGAGCCTTCAAGGAATGCATTTCCCTTGAAAAAACATCATCCTTGAAGCCTTTTTATGATTCCCTCGCCTTTGATCGTTTCCCTCTCGTCATATGAAGTCGTAAGCCTTGTTGATGATAAAAATTGTGCTCCAAAAGGCCATTATCTACCCCTTGTACCTCTCAGTAATGCTTCATTTCACCCCTTTTTTCCCTTTTTGTCAAAGTCCCCTTAGTTCCCCCTAAATCCCCCCCCTTACTCTCCTAAATCTCCCCATAATCCCCATTAAATCCCACCCTTGCCCTTTTTTTTTCCAAAATTCCCCTTAGTCCTCCTATCATTACCCTCCCTAACTATTAAAATTCATTGAAATGGGAAAAAACCCACTTTTTTCAACCTTATAATAGGGCTTAGCCCCTTTTCCCACCAAACTCCCAACCACTTCCCCACATATACCCTTTTGCGCTAAGACCCAACGCTTAAAGCCTTGGGAGCTAATCGCAATCGCAGAGCTCGGGCGGGTGCAATTCCTTTGTATCATCGAAAAGATCCGATGCGATTGGGTTTTAACACCAAGTCCCGCGATAGGTTATACACCGTCGATCCGTCGTTCCGATTCGACGATGGAGCGCCAATCGCACCCCCCCACCTAATCGCAATCGCAAGTTTCTTGTGTCACCCCTTCCGTTCCTCCCGATCGCGACGCTCTGATCACATTTGGACCGTCGATCTTCCCGCACGGACGGACGGTCTAGCGCTAATCGCGCTCCCCGCTCTAATCGCAATCGCAAGTTTCTGTTCGTGCGCACTTTCCGCCTTTGCAATTGCAATCATCTTGATCTCAACCTAGCTTTCCATTTCCCCGTTGATCCTATGGCCCGAGCGCTAATCGCTCCATCGCAATCGTAGCATTCAATCGCATCCCACCTTCTCGATCGCTCCCGACCACACCATCTCCCGATCCGATTCCGACCGTCCGTCTCCCTCGCCGATCCAAAGGCTATCGCATGTCTCCGACCAATCACAATCGGAATTTTGTTGGTGCCACCACTTTGTGTCCCCTCCGATTGCAATCCCCCCGATCCTCATCTCCACCGTCAATTCCCGGCAGATCCAATGGTCATCGTTTTCCCATCCCGATCGCATCGCAAATTATAAAATGTGCATCCCTCTCGTCCATTGCAATTTCAATTATCCGACTTAATATTGACCGTCTGCTATGCGTCTCGAAGATCTAATGGCTCAGATCTGATCGCCCTCCACCACGTTGTCCCACTCGTACATTCATGCCCCCCGCATTTCATTACATTTTCTTCGCATTTCTTGTATTTTGTTCATATCCAAAGTCTCGAATTTACACTAAAGTCTTATATTTCATAGTTGTTCCACCCTATTTCATATATTGTCCCGCTACTCGATCTCCGCCGTTGATCTTTTTCCTCGGACCATGATCTAATGGTCTCTGCGCTCTTTGCTCCACCAAAACCCTATTGTTCATAGTTTACACCGTTTCGATGCATTATTCACCATTTTTCATGAAAAACCACCACCGCCGCGTTGTCATTTCTTCCGCCCTCTCGCTCCATCCGCCCTCATATGCATTGTTTTTCTTCACATAGTTGTGGTTTTTTGGCATGGTACAGAGGTGAAAACGCCGCCATGATTATACTGTTTTGATACAACGACAAGTTTTCATTGACAGAGGTGCAGTAAATTAATATATGTCATGTTTTTTACATCGTAGAATGTTTTCCTCCAAGAAAGGACAAAGTTGCCCATACTATTTTTTATTATATGCCGTGCTCTGTGGAAGATCTCCACCTTGATCATTGTCCAAAGCTACCAAATAATTTGTTGCACAAGTATGGCATGACCATTCAGCTTATTTATTTACCATTTTGTTTATTCACCAAGGTACTACGCAGTACAAAGAAACCGTAATGCATCGTAGACATACCTCGGAGTAAATGAAGCCTCGACAAAGACCATTCTTTCCTCCAAAGAGTGCCGTAGATTAATGCTCAAAGTTTAAAATAGAATGGGCTTCCGCCCCCTTCCTCTTTTGAGTGTTAATGCCGCATATAGTTTTCTACCTACCTCCTCTCGCTTCTCTTCAAGCTATAAAACTCATGAAGAAAATATTGTAAAGGTTGTTGACCAGCTTATCGGAGAATTGCAAGTAGTTTCTTTTAAGACAAAGTCTCTGTGAAAGTTGTAAGATAGGCCGAGGAATATGATTTCAGATCTAAGTATCTCGGCTATTGGCATTGTTGTACTTGACTAGTATTGTTGTTGATATGACAAGCACATTTCTTTGGATCCCGATCTAAAGCGACGGTGACGTTTTCCTATCTCTCGTGTTTAATTCATTTCATTTTGTTTCTACCGGGCTTGCATCAAAATATTGGCATAGGATTTACCCTTGTTAGGTACCCTATGTTTCGCTCTCCTTGCCATTAATGTTTTTCTTCGAATGTGTTATCTAAGAATTGATTTCGTATAATTTAACCAGAGGTAGTGGATGTTATTTCCCGCTTTCTCTCGATGTATGAGTTAAATGAATATGTTCTTAGATGTTTCTTGTTAAGGATTTAGTCGGGAAGATTTGGGAACACCGGGGATTAGAGTTAGCCCCGTCCACTAGGATCCTTGTGCGACCAACCTGGTCTTTAACTTTGTATTCCCGCATCCGTGTTGTTTCCTCCTCCCTTATCCTTCCATACCACTATCATCTTTAAGATCCAACGTTTTAGATGACTAGCCCAATTGAAAGCCTCGCTATTGATTAGCAAGTAAACCCCTTTCCCGACTCCATTTCCCAATGGTTTTGAATGCTCCCCGGAATACTTCACCTCCGCCCTTTTCCTCTTTGCTCATCCCGGTATTACATTGAACCCTTCTTTCCCGATAACCAAAGCAACCAAACAAATGATCAAACAAACAAACCCCCGAGCCTTATAACTAGCCTAACATCTTAACATCGAGCTTCAAAGACATATACCTTTGATAATCATAGAGAGATCCCTCTCCCGGACCCGGGAGGGCTAGATCCCGAGGTCCGAAAGCGGTTTGATGTTGTCTCATCTTTTGGTATTTCCAACCTTGCCCAAACATGGGAACCCCAACAACATCCATTAGAGGGTATTTTCCTTGTAGTGAGTGTTTACCCAAGTTTACCTAAAATCTTTAGGAGTGCATTACGGGAGATCCGAGAGGTCAATCGTTGATCCATTTGTGTCGAGTGAGAGGTGCTTTCCTTGCCCGCATTTTAATATCCTTTGTAGCATGTTTTAGGGCTTATTTTATTTTTTGGGGAGAGGAACTTAATTTGGGTAGCACCCCAGATCGGCCGCAGTATCCAACATCGGGATCGCGCCGACCGCCCATTTTACAATGGGCAAGGTGTCGTCGATTAGTGCTACTATTTTTTAAAACATTCGTGTCGACCGTAGGCAGAGAAAAAAAGCATAGAAACCTCAAAAAACAAGTCGTCAATATCGCTTTTTCAAGCCTAAAAATGGACAAAGTTTTGCTAAATGTCTTTGTAGGTAAGAGAAGCCATCAATCATGGTGATTGAGTGGAAATAACGAGATCATCATGAGGTTGATCAAGCAACAATGCTAAACCAAGCTAGCATAGATGCAATGAGGAACCGTGGGATCCTCAAATTGTTTATCACCCCAAGGAAAAGAGCTCAACCGGATCTTCCGCAGTATCTAGTGAGTATCCGGGACACGGACCGAGAGGTGTTCATCCTTGGTGACCAGGACGAGAAATCGAAGTGGCATACATCTACTTCATCACCGGCCTCTCGCGTAGAGGGGCACGAGCACATTTTTCAAGAGACCGAGTCATGGGAAAGAGTATGGATATGCTCACCGAAGAGTATGTGGTGAAGCAAAAGGGTCCTCAAGTGGAAAAATATCCATAAGTACCATAAATGATCTAGCGCTCAAGGTGCTACTCTACACTATTACACGTGTGATCAGGGGCGCAAGCGCCACATGAAGCCACTAAGGCTCAATTGTAGCCGGAGGTGGACTACATGACACCTACCGTATTTAAATAGTGTGAGGTTGTAGTGACAAATATGAAGAAACAACTCATGAAGTGTAAAAACAAAAAACTCAAGCAGCTTTGGATACGAGTCTATCTTGACGGCCTTTTTTCTCGTAGCGAGTTCCTTTATTTCAGTAGACTAGGGGATAGAGATAGATGCATCGATGCCACGAGAGCCACGATTGGCAAGGTGGGTAGCATTGATGCCTCGCGGAGGAGGCGGCGTAGTATGTCATTCATGCATGCTTTCTTCACATGGTTGAGGCATCAATCGATCATGATGGAGGATTGGCCGTACTCCGGGATAGATTTCCGTGGTGACCCTAATATGCCACTTCCAGCGGTTGAGCGTTGGGATCATAGAGGTAAAAACACTCTTTTGTCATTTTTTTCATGTTTTTATATGATTTTTTTTATTTTATATATAGATGAACTGATATGAAGCTTTATCTATCGCAAATGTTGGACCACAGAGGCCACAGGGGATGTCACCCATCGTCGAGGGTGGCAAGAGACTTCGAGGGCACTCATTATGTAGAGGGAGCGAACCCCGAAGAGGAGATTGCAAGGAACCCCCGATGCCTTGACCATCGAATCCCCGTAATATGCACGGATGGAAGACATTCCCCGTTAGTACCAAAGATACACCGTCGGGGTATCGGGTCGCATCCATCGACTACCGACTCGAGTGATTCGAGCAAGAGCCTCGTTATCATGATCACCACATGGATTAGATTAGATTTTCTTTCTACGCTTTGCCGAGACTTGCGAGTCTCGCCTATGTTTTAGAACTTATGTTATTTTTTTGATGGGGCATGATGTATCTCGTAAACACCATTTGCAAACCAATCGCACACACACACACACACATATATATATGCTCTTTTTCCCCTGTTCCATGTTATGTTATGATGATTATAAATGCCGCAAATGTCTATCTAGCACATGATTAGCCAATGCATCTTTTAATGTGTTCGTATGTCGTGGAATGTGATGTAATCAAAATTTCTTTCTATCAAACGAACATGAAGATACATTCTCAATATTTGAGGGTGTCTCGATGGAATATTTCCCGCTGAGTTGTAGAACAACAAGTCGTGGAATCCAAAGTTAACAACCAATTATTTAATGCCAAGAGAGATTGCTTCGGACAAAATCTTAATAACCACACTCGTATTCGAGCGATATTATTGGTTGCACGACCTAAACATATACCTTGTAAATCTACTAGCTCACCATTAGGATCTTAGATGACCCAAACCGCATAAGATAAGTTTCTGGGTACTATGACGAGCACCATCAACGAAGCCGACGTAAGGAGCCAAAGACATCCGCAAATCAAGTAAAACAAGATAAGCAGGAAAAACCACTTGCAAACACACACCAAACCCGTAAATGTACAAAAATGAAAAGCACACTAATGTACAAGAATAGATACATGAGGAAAAAATCATGCATAATATCGCTTTAGATAAACCCCATTCTAGGGTTTATCTAAAGGATTACCTTCATAATCAATCAGCTCATAGGCCCTTTTTTGTAAAACACGTTTCACGATATACGACCCATGCCACATTGGTTCAAATTTTCCCTCGCCCTCAATTTGTCGTGCGCTTGGTCATAGAGAAGGACCAAATCTCCTTTAGAGAAGTTATGTCGAGAAATTGTCCGATCGAAATGAGATTTGACTCGTTTTTTTCTATGCTTCAAGAACTAAAGCATCGAAGCATCGAGTTTCATCAAGTCGTTCCAAGTATAAGAGACGTTCCTCTTCTAGCGAGGTATTTGGGAGTAATCTAACAGCCTAACTTGAGGGAAGGAATTTCGCATTCGATTGGCAAGGTAGCTTCAAGGCCATATACTAATCTGAAATGGAGTGAATCTAGTATCATTCTTGGCCAAAGTTCGGTATGCCCAGAGAGTTGAAAACAACATGAGATGTTAGTTTGATTTGTGCATCCCAATAGTGCATTGAAGAATGGTAACTAAGATTTTATTTACTCGCTTCAAATTGGTCATTAGCTCTGGGGGTAATACGGAGTTGAGTCGTCGTGACGCAAGCCCAACCGAGAAGTCAACTCAGCCCATCATGTAATGGTGAAAATGTGAGCCATGGTCGGTAAAAATGGCTCGAGGAACACCAAATCTTGCGATAACATGGTTAAAAATAAATTGAGTCATGGTTTTACCATCAACGACAAGTTTAGGGCATCACCTCGGCCCATTAAATGAAATAGTCCACAACGAAAATGATATAAGCATGCCCCTCAGCCCGAGTGAGGGTTACATGTCATGAATTCAATGCCCCATTTGGTGAATGGGCCGACGGTTATAACCGGGTGTAAGGGTGCAGGGCAGGGGCACACATCTTGCGCTAGTAACCGGCAAGCATGGGATTTGCGGAAGACAAGGATGTAGTCGTTAAAAATAGAAGGTCGTAAATAACCAAAGACGAAGGCTTTTTTTGAGCTATTGCACGACCCAGACATATGACCACTCGTACACCCCTTGAGTGGCGGTCATTGACCACTCTCTCAACTTCTTTGAAATTCAAGTAGCGACGTAGGATCGAATCGATGTCAACTTGGTATAAAGTATCTCCAATGATATGATACGGTTGGGAGTGATGTCGAATCCTTCAACGATCGAGCTTGTCCAACTCGGATAAGAAAGTTTGGGTCTAGAGATACACGATGATATCACCGTACCATAGATCGACAAAGTGTTAATTAAGAAGAGAGTCTCGTCTGTGAATGTGTTCATCTAGATAAGATGGACCGAAGGCGGAGGGAAGGGAGCATATTAATTCAATGAAAACCAATGATTTCTTTGATTTGGCGTATTGAATTCCAAATTAAACTCTTGTAAGATGACAATCCATTTTGAATATTTCCCCCAAAGAATCGACGGGTCAAGATATAAGTCATAGGATTGCGAGTCGGAGATCACGGTAGTCATCCGTAAGAGAATATAATGCCGAAAGCATTGAACAACCTCTACCACGACTAGATCTTGTTTCTCGACATGGGAATATCAAGTTTCAATATCCATTAGGTTACGGATGAGGTAATAGATGACATGTTCGAGCACCATTGTTGTCGTCTCCGAATGAGCACCATAGCTATGGTAGTAGAAGAAAGCTGCTAAGTATAAAAAATAGTCGCAATGATAATTGTCGGGATGCAATAAAGGAGAATTGATGAGAACCTTCTTTAGAGCGTCGAAGGAGTATTGAGAAACTTTGTCCCATAGAAATGGGATCCCTTTTTTTTTAGTAATCGTGTAAAACCCTTAGCAAGTTCCACGTAGTTGGGAACGAAACGACGTAGGAAATTAGCTTTACCTTGCGGACTCGAAACTCGCGATAAAGAGGAGGGAGGGGTTAAATTGACGATAGCCTCAACTTTTAGAGGGTCTAGATGAATGCATTCTTTAAAGACGACAAACCCCAGGAGTCCCGTCTGATTCTACGTAGAAAACACACTTATGTGGATTCAAACGAATACTATATTGACGACATCATAGAAAATATCTCGAAGGTGTGTAGGATGGTTGCGACGCTTAGCCGAATGAGAAGGGAGGTCATCCGGATAAGGTTGCATGATGTTTTTAATGTCATGAAAAGCATAGGACATCGCGCACTGGAAAGTAGCAAAGCAGCGTTCTTGAGACCGAAAAAGGAGATTTTTTATAAGAAAAGGTTCCCCATGGACAAATAAAGGCGATCTTGTGTTGATCAAAGGGAAAGATGTTGATCTGGTTGTAGCCGTAAAAAACCATCCATAAAGGAGAATATCTCACTCCTAGTGCATTCATCGATGATCCGGTCAATAAACGGAGTGGGATAGTTATCCTTCAGTGCAAGCCGATTAATATCTTGGTAATCAACACAAACGCGAATGGTGCCCCTGTTTTTTATTTATAGGGACAATATTGTACACCTAATATGTCAATGGGATGGGATAAATGAATCCAGACTTTGAGAATTTTTTCAACCTCTCCCTTAATGGCGATCGCCTTTCTAGGGTGAACGGGGAAAAATCGTTGACGTATAGGCTTCGTGATAAGGATAAGTAGGTATCTCATGCACCACAATACTCGAGTCGATGCTGGGAATTTCCTCGTAGGACCATGCGAAAATGTCTCGATATTTGTGAAAGATACTAGTATACAACTTGACCTCATCGAGAGAGAAAGTCACCCAACGTGAATGTTATCTACAATTCCTAGTTTCACAAAAATTTCGATCGACATTGTTTGTGTAATACTTCCCATGTTCCCCTCGCAGAAAACCTCATGAGCCGACAATGGTGTCGGGAGCGGGTTGCATGGAACATGGGGAGCGAGATTTTCAAGACATAACTAAATTTCTATGGACCCAACGAAACGATGAACGATGATGGTTATCGTCCCTGTGGGCGTTTCTTCAAGAGACATGGTTTCCACGATACTCTCTTCGCAGGGAAACATCTCATTCAAGGGATCGGATGAATCGAAGAACCAAGCCAAGGAGACCGGGGAGTACACGTCAAAGCATATGTTAGAAGTATCATGTTTAGAAGGATTAGCCGAAGCCGAGATGTTTTCACAATAATCGATTTCTATCATACTTAACAACATTAAATGACCAAATGAATCAACCTCGATCGAGCGAAGGGATAATCCAAGGATTCAAAGAAGTGGAGATCATATTGGCCCGGGAAGTGTTTAGCGGAGGAAGATAAAATATACCCATAAGGGCATAATCTTTGAAAAAGTCTTGGCCCCACACTTTCATAATGTGTTGGAATGTGGTCTACATACTGAACATTGATCTTGGAAGTGAAAAAGGAAAATTGATCAACAACGATAATCTTTCCTTTGTGTAGGAAACGAAGAACACGAAAGAGAGTGGACGGTGCGCATAAGATGGTGTGAGTCCAACTACGACCGAGGAGGACATTATAGTTGAGTTTAGAGTCAACGACTTCAACCTTGACATTAACCGTTTTTCCTTCCAACATGATAGGTAAGTCGGTGAGGATACCAAGAGGGAGAGATTCCTTCCATCAAAGGCCTCCAAAGCGTTTGGAGGTTGGTTAAGGGCTGGAGAGATGATGGCTTTCCAACATGCAATATACATGATGCAAGTAGATGCACCTTCGTCTACGACTACTCGATGGATATTCTTACTCATTACACCCAACTTGTATAATCAAATAAAGTTGGTGAGGGGAGATGCGGGACGAAATTTTCTAGATCAAAAGTGATAAGGCTCGAATCGAGCAGGATCAACCCCTTTGATAGCGAGACAACAAAGCCTTCCGTTGTGATGGAAAACTTTGAAGCACCTCCAGTCGCAGAAATAATGGATGGCGCCCCGAGCCAAATCCTCAAAAATATTATAATGTTGAGTTGCATGGGCATTCACGTTATAGGAGGACTTACGTGAGCATGCATTTGGAAGGTGGACATACAACGAGCTCGTAACTAGGCCTTTCAATATGAAGAGGGCCGAAGCGAAAGCGGGGGAGAAGGAGTAGGAGCATCCGAAATTTGTTTCCCCGTTGCTTGATGCAACTTTGCATAGTCTTTCAATCTGGTAGCAATAGATATGGGTGCAACACCATTCATCATGAAAAATTGAGAGCCAAAAGGGGTAGAGGGACCGGGGTTGCTCCACCATTTGAGTTTTTTGTGATGGGAACAGTTCCTTAAGAACAACCGGAGTTCCTTGGGTGCCTTTGACCCGGCCCGACTCACTCCGGCCCGTCGTGGACATTCCTTGGTGTAATGCTCATCATCAAAATTTAGACAAGGATACTTTGGTTTACGTTTAGCTCCATCATCAATGTGAGGTTTAGAGGAATCATGTTTTGGGGGCATCGATTTTGATTTTTTCTTTGCCCTTGTTCTTTCCTTTAGAGGATTTATCAATCGCAGAAGATTGAACAACGTTGACCTCTCGAAGTTTTTCCAATATTTGGGGATTCCCGAGGAACATAATCGGAGAAAGAAGATGATTTCTACTTAGAAGCGTAAGAAGACTTCTGTGAAGTCTAGGAAATAGAACCTATGATTCCATCTTCCGATGGTGTCACTAGAGCTTTTGGGTTGAAGACCGAGAATTTGGGCGCAGGGCGTCGTGCAAGATATCATATAATGTGCCTGACCGAGAGTAAACGAGATCGATATACTCGGCACGAGCTATAGATTGTTCCTCCGTGACAGCCTATCCCCATGGAGCTATCCTTGGCGATCTAATTGACGAATGATTTGGTAAACCATTACATCAATAATTGATCGGGGATGCCAAATTTGATCAAACGACAATGCCTTCTCCATTCATGGACATGATCGAGAGATGTGCGTAGCGAGATTTTGCTTCAAGGATGTCGGAGGTGGGTTCTTGTTTCATAGCAAAAAAGGCAAAGCTAAAAATGCGTGAGAAAGGCCATGGCTAAGGAATTGAAATCTTGAAAATTCCCACGCGGGAGTTCAATGTACCACTTTGCAGCGACACCCAGTCAACATTCTTTGAAAAATACGTAAACTGACTGTAATCATTGACCCAGGGAATTGGAGCAAGCACCAAAGATGGTATGTCATGACATGCGCTCTGGGGGTCTTCCCCAAATTTTCCTTCAAATTTGGGGCAATCACTCGAATTTTAGTTGGAATGAGGAACCAATACGCATTGTGAAGAATTGGATCATTGGTCAACCTTGACACATCGGGAAGTTCCAACGTTACGAGAAATGACAATTGTGGATTGAAAGGCATGGTGTTGGGTATTTGATACATGCCCATTTGTGGATACCAACCAGAGTTGGGAGTAATTCGACCCCCCAAGGGTGCTACCTCGAAGGGTTTTTCCCATAAGGATTTTAACCTTGTTATCGTCCATAAGGGTTGTACTCTTGTGGATTAGGACCATATCTTGGTTGTTGACTCACAAACGGATTCGACCTATAACAAACCACTCGGATCCGGGTTGACCGTAGTTCGCAACATACGGATTTTGCGGATGTTGGAAGGTTCGATATGGATTTCCTTGGGGTTTTCCTTGAGGTTTCCCCCAAGCATGTTTCCCCTAGGGTTGCCCTTAGGGTTGTCCCTCGGAGTTGCCCCCCGGGGGTTTCCCCCCGGGGGTTGTCCCCGGTGTTGCCCCCCGGGGTTGCCCTCGGGGTTGTCCCCTGGGGTTTCCCTTGGGGTTGTTGGATCATACACCGAGGTTATTGAGGTTGTATATAAGGTGGCGCCGATTGTATGAAAGGTTGCCCCCGTGATCCATAAGGTTGCTTTTGACCATAGTTAAAACCCCGCTAATAGATGTAACCCTCCCCTGGGCCGAGCACTGTGTTGCCCCTTAAACCCTCGAGGATTTACCGGGGGAGTTTGAAACTATTGGGAACCATACGGTAGATAATTTTTCCGGTTGATACTCCGTAACAATTGCGGATATTAATCATATTCTAGTCCCGTCGGGCCCGACGATCCGACGGTATAGGAATTCTTCTAGCGGCTTGAGAGGAATTCAAAATTTAAGTCAAGATCCACTCGTGGATGGCCAAACGATAAGTTGGGAAACATTTGATAGGGTAAGACCTCCTCTAGAAACCGAAGTTAAAGGAATCGACATCGAGTACCGACGGAGGCATCGAAACACCTACGCAAACAATGCGACTTTGCGAAGTAGGCGTGATCGTGTTTTGAGTAGGCATGGAAACAATTATGTTGGAAATATTGGGACCATGGGCGGATACACCGACATTCCGCGTATAGTGTTGTAGTACAAAGTTGTACTCGCTCGACCTACTCGAAATAAGTTGTCCCAACAAGGTGTAATTCAACGAAATGTACGAGCCGGGGAGGAAGGTTGAGTCGTCACATAAGGAAAGCCCTCGAGAGGGAATTGAGGTCCCTCATATAGAGTCTCATCTACACCACCGATGGTGCTTGAAACCTCCAAGGGGGATGAAACTTCTCCTTCGTAAGCCATCAAGAATAACCGACGAACAACGCTCCGAAATGGACGTGGTGAGTACACAAACGATACACTAGGTGTATCGAATGGACTATAAGGTTGTCGAGGGAAAATTTCAACATGATCGAATAATGGATTCAAAGGATAGGCAACGTAGCCTCATCGGGACATCGGAGGATATTGAGAGGCAAAAGGTTGAATACTTAGAACGAGGTTGAAATCATCGGTTTGAGTCCCCCGTCGAAGGTAGAGAGTCGGAAGATATAGGTGATAACGACTCTTCGGAAGGAGAAGATCGAGAGGAAATTGAACTTTGTGGTTCAACCACGATGATCTTATCTCAAGAAGCAAAGAGGATAAAGATGGTTAATTCAAGGCTTTAGACAATATCTTTAAGGAGTTACTCATAATGAGGGCTAGAAATGTTCTAACAGGGTGGAGCATGTGATCATGGGCGGTTAATTTTAAGACATTGAAACGAAACTTTGCCTTTTCATGTTTTTGCGAGTCGAGAAAAAGACAAAAGGTGACTCTAGCCACTTTATGATATAACTGAGCTGGAAAGGAGAAGGGCTCGATGATCTTTTCAAATTTAAAGAGTCAATAAAGATAAAAATTGACTACTCAAGGTATTCTATGCATAAAGCGTTTCTAGGTAATCGTGAACTCGTAATATACACCTTGGTGATCAAATGAAATAGAAATGAAGAAGGACTTGACGTACGATAGCCAATCTCCCCGAATTTTGTGTTCGGTGTATCATGGTTACGTGGCAAAGCATAATTGGCTTCCAAATAATAAAGGATTGCAACCTATAGAAGTCTCCTTTATATATTTGATTGCGTACGGGGAGCACAAGTCCGTGCTAACGTTGTTTGATGTAAGATCGTTATGAACGACAACCGCTAGGTTTTATGACGCTGTAACACGTCACTAGCCTAGATCACACTAAATATGAGCGTTAAGTTTCAATGCTTCCTTAGATTGATTGAATAGATTTTATAGTTGATCTTGAATCATTTCTCGGTTTCAATGCCCTACCGATGTCATCTCGAATCCGCTAAAATGCGACTAAATGAGAAAAGAACCATTCATTTCAATGAACCTTATGCCAATGAGGGAGAGAGAACACTCACATAATCAATGCAAAAACAAAACAAATGCATGAAACAACGCGTATTTTTCTCTTGAAGTGAAAAATTTAAAAGAGAAAGAAAATTTCTAAAATTCTCTTCTTTTCACTAGATGCACTAAGAAGCAAATCGAAACGAAATTTCCATCTTCCAAAATGAAATTAAACAAAAAAATAATTTTGTATTTTCTTTATAAGCACAATGTGAAACACGTAATGTGAATTAATCAACAATGTTTTGAGTACCAATGAGATCTCTCAAACATGCATACAAGAAGCAAACGATTACAAAAACCAAAGAGAAATGTGAATCATTTTATTCAAAACGAAGCACTTCTTCATTCACACATTGATCAATCACCCAAAGAAAACAAAATCCAGCTCGAAATACAAGCAATTGTAATCATGCTTGATGACGGATAGAAACCTAAATGCATTCATAATTGGCACTTGAAACAATACTACCCGAGAGAACTGATCGAGAGATAGAAGCCAATCAAACACTAAGCCCGAAAGGGATGACAAGACTTGATTCAATGAGAAGTCTAGAGGTCAACAAAGCAAGCAACCACTCGGGATGGCCAAGGACACCTAGAAACCCTAGGAAGACAAGGGTGCAATCGGATTTGCAAGAGAGACAACCAAAGGTTTAGAACTCAAACCAAGATTGTCACCGGACGAGAGGGAACAGAGCTAATCAAACAAGAAAAAACACTCGTAAGGATAAGAATCATCGGCTTATTAAGAGGAGGAAAACCCTAAAATGTGTTACACAGGGATCGACGCAATCGTCTGTGGAAACCTACGCTGGAAAGGTAAAATCACGACTATGTAAGATGAAAAACATGTCGATCGGCGTGATCGTCATAGTCAAAACAACGCCGATCAAGGAAATGATTAAAAAAATAAAAAAGGCTTTCCAAACTAACACCAGTGCTTATCACTTCAACGAGAGAGATAAAGGTTTGTAAGAAATTACGGGAGCTACGAGACAAGGAGATAGACCAGTCAATGAAAATTGAAGACAAGACAAGAAACCAAAAAAATCGAAAAAAGGGAGACTAAAAGGCGAGCAATCCCAAATGAAGTCGCCAATTTATTATGCAGAAAAATCCTCTCTCATGGACGAGAGATGATCCCTCTAGCCCTAGAGTGGGTCTAGTAACAACAGGGAACAATCAAAAAGCTACTTTCCTAGATTGTAAATACATACATATTGTGAATAGATCACCTACCTCAATCTGATGTGGGCCAATCTTGTGACTAAGTCCATCCATAACCAAAATAAACGATAGAGGGGACAAAGAACATCCCTATATGAGACCTTGGCCCGCCCTAAAAAAATGCAAATGGAAGACCATTAATAATAACAACAAAATAGGAAGAATTTACACAACACATGATCCCTTCCATGTTCTAAGTAGATAACCCAATTTTAGCTAGAATGACCCCCGAGGTGCTCCTAGTCCAATGCAGCCATACGCTTTGCAAAGATCAATTGTCATAGCAATAGCCTCCATATTATGTGTGTGAATGGAATGGATAGTCTCCTCGTGAGATGGAAACTACATCGTGAATTAATATGTTGTGCGAAAACCTAAATTGCTCATTTGTGATGAAATTTGAGAGTGTCTTCTTAATCCTTTCAACGATGACGTTAGAGATGAATTTGTAAGTAATGTTGCAAAATGATATAGGTCGAAACTCATTGAAGATCGATGGTGTAGGTCCCTTTGTAATTAATGCAATGAAAGTAGAATTTTTTACCCCCCGTTATGTGCCCATGTTGTCGAGACTCCTCCACCATCCTAGGTTAAGGTCATCACCCAATAACAAAAAAACTCCGAGATAGAATTCGACGGTCCATCCGTCCGGTCCGGAACTTTTGTCATGGAAAAAATGTCTTAAGGACGTGTAAGACCTCATCAACGAGTAACCTCCCCGATACAATGCCTCATTCCCGGGGCCTCATCATACATAGTAGGGTAATCCCATGACATGCACAATTGATCATCCACATGGTCACCATTCCTCGCACTAAAAAAGATGTTTAAAATGCCACACAACCATTGTTTGAATATCCACCGTGGAATATTCTTCCTCCCCCCACCTCATGAGAGATCTTCCCGGATGTTATTACGCGACTCGTGCATGTTAGCATAGCTATGGAAATATTTGGTATTCTTATCCCCTCGCGAGGAGCCACACTACCCGACTTTTAAGTCGTCATGTATGTTCCCGTATGGCCAATATCTTCTGTCTGGGTGCCCTTCGAGTTCCTTGATATGCCCCAAGAGTATCTTATAGTCGCCCCCATGAATCTAGAGTTCGGATCATATCCCGAATCTCCACATTTATTCCAGAGAGTTCAAATACAAGGCGTTGTTTCTTCACTCACTCCCACTCGTTTGACCTTTAATTTCGGACTTATAAGTATATGCTCAATCCGAGCGATAGGAGATATGTGATCCCCATAGTCTGGTGGATTTCCCAGTGTTCAATAACCAATCGGGTGAAAGTCTTGTTGAAGATTGCAACAAGAAATAGTGAAGGAGGCATCCCGAAACATCATCTTTAATCCTAGTTGGAAAATAATCACCTAAACTAGGTGGGGCCCACACGGGTGATTTTTGGCACAAAGTCTATTTTTAGACTATGTCTATTTTTAGACATGTTGATCATATTCTATGAGTTGTAGGATGTTATTTGTGGCTGGTTGGTCAAGTTGGAAAAATATATGGACTTCTATTTTTTAGACATATTGGGCGGAATCTATTTTTTAGATCGCCAGTATAAAAAATAGATATGTCGAATATTATTAGCTCTTAATAATATTTGGACTCTAAACATTATCTTATTCTCTTGGAGCACTTCAATTAAGTGCATGGATGTGGCACAACGACTAACGTAAGGAATTACGTTATTCCTGAAGGTTTACTGGAGCTATTGCATGGAGGACTCAGTTAGAACTCAAGTGGCAGAGTTATGACACAGTTGGAAGTAGTAGTTGGTGGAGTTGTATTTAGTTTAACTCAGTTAGACTCAGTTGAGCTAGTTGTATCTAGTCTAACCTGATTGATACACTAGTGAGAGTGGTGTGAATTAATTAGTTAATTAATTCACTAAATAATAACTCATTAATCAACCGAAGAATACATCGCTTAACTACGATACATGTCAGCTCCATTGAAGACCCAGTGGAGAGATAGGTGAAAGGGCAAGATGGACTATCCGTTGTGACTACTAGTGATGCATGGATTGCATCTATATATACATTGGAGTTTCCAATGATAATCATGTATTCAAGGAGAGTGGGATTACATCGAATTGGTCTTTTTAATCAATTTGGATTGTGCAATGGAGGCGAAAGCTAGCGGGTGGCAAAGATTGGTGCATGGATTTGCAAGATCGGGCATGATTAGTGTGTAGCGATTGTATTGTACCGAGAGCTTGATATGATCAGCTTTGTATGAGGATTGTTACATGATCTCCATGATACATAATATGATAGTTGGGGTTTTCGACTTTCGAGCTTTCAGTTAAATAACCGTGTTATGTGTGTTTTTATTGCTTCATGTGTTTTGCAATTGATGATTAAATTTCCGCAAGAATTATAGTGGAAGGATTATGTATTTAGCAAGAAGATAAATATTGTTAGATCAGGAGGATCCAGATATATACATGCATATTGTATACTAATTTCTACATGGTATTGAAGTCGTGTTATAGATTTTCTACATGGAATGAGAGCAGAATTTTTGAGTGCACGAGTTTGCGAGAGAATATCTGAAAATTTTGGTGAAATATTTTCAAAAAACAAATAGAATATTTTGATTCCTTGCGAAAAAAAATACCCAAATTGAAAAAAAAATTTGTTCAAATCCGAGCTCGGATGAGGGAGATATCGTCGATTTAAAAATCAGCTCTTTTGTTAGAAAATTTTGCGATGGTAGGACAATTACAATGTGAGCGAGCCAAGAATTTACATGCGAGTGAGGTACAAGATGCATTCAAAGCTTTGAGGAGCAAAGCGGAGGTTAGTGACTTGGTGGTTGAGAGGGAGCCTCTCAACATGCAGCTCGAGAAGTAGTATCGAGAAGTTTGTGCGGCGACCACAACTGGGAGATGCGGAAGAATCTTTATAGGTTTGATGTAGATGGGATTTCTACTGAGCTTCCTACTATTGGGAAGTGCAAGAAAGACATGAAATTGAAGCTTGAGAGGGAACATGATTTGCATGCGGGTAAGAGTGAACTCTCGAGATGTGGAGTAGCCACAAGATGAGGATCATGGAGTGGGAGAAACCACTCATGCGAGAAAAATTTTGTGCCGGATGAGGCGAGAGGGAGTGCATGCGACTATACCACCGGGTGAGAGGTGGGGCGACATGCATGAGTAATCCCAAGAGGAGATTTCTAGGTAGGATTCATTGAGATGGTGTGGATCTCATGAATTGAACCCTGGCTACGAGGAGCCCATAGAGCAGCAATGAGAGCATGATCGGTTAGACTGATGTAGGCAAATCAAAGTGACAGATGTTGGATATCGGAGCGTGGTTCGGAAGTTGACAGACAAGTGCGCAGTGCATGGGTGCGAGTTCAACGGCGCAGTGGTTCCCTGAAGACATGTGCATTTGGTACCGGCAGAAGTTGAAGAATTTGATGATAGATGCATTAAGGCCCGATTGAGTTGTTTGGAGCCTTTCAATTTCGGAAGAGTTGCGGACCGGATGCATGGAGTTGTAGGGCGCTTGCAAAAGGTTGCAGGCGAATGCATGGAGTTGCATGTCGCATGCAAAAGACAGATCCTTTCTTGTTGAGAGGGAGTGTTGAAGATCGCAACAAGAAACGATGAAGGAGGCATCCTGAAACATCATCCTTGATCCTAGTTGGAAACTAATCACCTAAACTAGGTGGGGCCCACACGATGTGATTTTTGGCGCAAAGTCTATTTTAAGACTATGTCTATTTTTAGACATGTCAATCATATTCTATGAGTTGCAGGGATGCTATTTGTGGATGGTTGGTCAAGTTGGAAAAATATATGGACTTCTATTTTTAGACATATTGGACTGAATCTATTTTTAGATTGCCGAGTCTAAAAAATAGATATGTTGAATATTATTAGCTATTAATAATATTTGGACTCTAAACATTATCTTATTCTCTTGGAGCACTTCGATTAAGTGCACGAGATGTGGCACAACCACCGACAAAAAGGAATTACGTTATTCCCGAGGGGTTTACCGGAGCTATTGCATGGAGGACTCGAGTTAGAACTCAAGTGGCAAAGTTATGACACAGCTTGGAAGAAGTAGTTGGTGGAGTTGTATTCGGTTTAACTTCAGTTAGACTCGCGTTGAGCTAGTTGTATCTAGTCTAAGCTGATTGATACACTAGTGAGAGTGGTGTGAATTAATTAGTTAATTAATTCACTAAATAATAACTCATTAATCAGTCGAAGAATACATCGGTTAACTACGGTGTATGTCAACTCTAGTGGAGACCCGGTGGAGAGATAGGTGAAAGGGCAAGATGGACTATCCCGTTGTGACTACTAGTGATGCATGGATTGCATCTATATATACATTGGAGTTTCCAATGATAATCACGCGATCAAGGAGAGTGGGATTGCATCAAATTGGTCTTTGTAATCAGCTTGGATTGCGCAAAGGAGAGCGAAAGCTAGAGGTGTGCAAAGATTGGTGCATGGATTTGCAAGATCGGGCATGATTAGTGTGTAGCGATTGTATTGTACTTGAGAGCTTGATATGATCAGCTTTGTATGAGGATTGTTACATGATCTCCATGATACATAATATGATAGTTGGGGTTTTCGACTTCAGGGCTTTTCCCGTTTAAATAATCGTGTTATGTGTGTTTTTATTGCTTCATGTGTTTTGCAATTGTTGATTAAATTTCAGCAAGAATTATAGTGGAAGGATTACGTATTTAGCAAGAAGATAAATATTGTTAGATCGAGGAGGATCCGGATATATACATGCATATTGTATATAATTTCTACAAGTCCGGTTCCTCAAGCCATACTCGATTAAACTTGAAGGGATTCCCCCTTGATGTCGAGTAGTGCACCAACAAAGTATGATAGGTCTATGGTCCGATATAAGAACACCCGCCAACCTCTGATTGAACAGACCCCAATCGTTCCAATAGTTTCTCATGCATAATTAATCTATCCAACCTTTTCCCGTTAAATTCGCCACTCGACCTCCCATTATACCGTGTAGGGCTAGTACATGGTTAATGTCCGAAGGTTCCGGGGAGACATGTAGCACATGTGCAGGAGGGGAGGAAGAAGAGGGGCTAGTAGAAGGTTGACAATTTGAGTCATCACCACACCCATATGAGTTTAAACAAGGGATAATATCAGCAGAAAGGGAGTCGCTGCCATAGCGTGAATCTCGACGTGTGAACTTAGATTGTGTAGGGGGTTACCCATCAAGCTTGTGATATCAATGAATTCTGCTAGATTTTAGAGAAATTAGATCGGAAAAAATCCCCCAGTAAAAACTTCCAAAAAGTCTCACTGAAAGACAAATCGATTTAATATTATTATTTCATTTTATTTATTATATATTAATCATCCCTTGAGTGATTCGGGGAACTGAAATTCCATCAACTAGTAGACAAAATGTATTGACAATCAAACTATTGAGCAATAAAAAAATAGAATAGAAATAGATCAATGGTAATTATATGGCTATGGAGTTGTCTAAAGAGGTGGCCAATTTGAGAGCCAAAACCTATGTCATTATCTTTTCTTTGACCAAAATGTTGAAGTCCAAAAAACTTTAACCAAATTTTACCAAAAATCGTGTCAAAATTTCCATTATTTTCGAAACAAATTTACAACTTCGTTAAACTGCACTAGAGACCCCTCAACACCAACAACCTACAACTAATCGTGTATGTGGCTCAAAATATTGCCGCTACATATCATGTGAACAGAAACTCCCAAAATAAACCGCCCACAATCCAAGAAAGAAAGAAAGAAAGAATTTTTAATGTCCACGAGGCTAAAAATAGCCTATGGGACGCATTGCTTCTCTATCCGACTCTTGTATTCGGCCCTTTTCTCGTGAAGTTTTACAATGACCACTCCCAACTTATTGACAAACTCTTCGCCGAATAGCTTATCCCAAGAATTAGTCTGCAGAATACCCTGCATATTTTTCCCCGGTGTCTTTGAAGGCCTCACATTCTAGAATGAAATGTTTTTCTATTTCCACTTTTCCCAGAGGAGCAAAAAATACATACTCTTTATTCCCACATTTCTTTTGGCCTTTTCCTGTTCCCTGTTTCACAAATGAGTTGATGAGAATTAGTCCTTAATTGAGTAATATGAATTTTAGATCTCCAACAAATATTAGCCCCTATGTACGCCTTTTGTTGATGGTTATGCGTGGGGTTAAACTCTTCCATGTAGTACTTCTTCTTTCTCTCTAGCTCTTTCTTCCAAGTATGTTTGTGGAATTTATCCATAACAAAAAATTTTTTATCTCTTTACTTGTTTGTAGGACACATGTTCAAGCAAATACCCCATTTACTAAACCATTTGTTATTTTACCGCATCCAAGTCTTACGTCTTTTGCACAATCTGTCACTAAACACCACCTTAGGCCATCTACCCTCTTCCATTTGCTCAATTTTTTTCGGATACCTTATGACTCGCACCATAGCAATTGTTTCAATAGGAGCAACCCCCTGTTTCACTTAACAGGGATAGCATAAGGAACCGCACTTTTAATTTTGAATGTTTGTAATCAAACGTTTCTCGAATTTTCTCAATTTGTTTCCACCGCATCTTGGTTGTCTTGCCGCGGACCACGTTCACAATCGTAGAGAATCACCGAAATCACTAGAAGCCCAAAAAGAGTTAGAGTGGTTTTCCTCGTCCACAAACTCTGCGCTCTCTCTACACTGCTTTTTGAAGAGCATAAAATGCTTTCCAACCCCCTAAAGTTCTTTTCTTTCTACAATCATCCCAACTTAAATTTATGTTGAAGTCAATTCCGAGGTATTTGTAGTCTGCAACTTTTCAGAATCGTGCCTTCAAAATAGAACTTATGTTGGTTATGCTTTCTTTTGTTAGAGAAAACCACTACTTTCGTTTTGCTAATATTGACTTGCATCCCAACCCTTCTACAAAAATGCTCAAGGGAACGTAAATGCTCTTGCAAACCAAGAGCCGATTTAGCAATCAATATAAGGTCATCCGCATACAAAAGAAGCCCGATAACGAACTTGCCCAAATGGGTACCGCTACCCCTTGCGAATTTAACCACTCTTCAAGCTTGTCAATATATAACCCAAAAAGGGTAGAAGACAATGGGCAACCTTGCTTGACCCCGATATCACTTCTAAAACTTTCGAAATGCCATTGAAGTTCTGATTTTGACTTTCACCTCTTCATACAACCTATGCACCATCGCTCTCAAATGCTTGGGAACCCCGAGTTCCTCCATTCGCCCCAAAGCTTATCCCTAGGAATCGATGTCAAAGGCTTTTTCTAAAATCAACAAAGCAAAGCAAAAACTTCTTCCTTTTTTTTCACAAACTTTTTCAATGATGTGCCTTAAAGTTATGCTAATGATCAATCGTGGAATGTTTAGGTCTAAAACCTACTTGCCCTTTAGCACGTTTATCTCTTTTCTTTTGCCCACTTGCTCGATTTTGTTTTTCTAACATGTTTCCAAATAACTTTGCAAACAAGGGGTTTATCATTATGGTTCTATAATTGGAGGGATTATTGACATCACCACTCTTGAAAAGAGGTATTTCCATACTAGTTGTCCAACTGTGGGGAACCCCCTGCCGTAAGATGTTGAAAATTTTTGTGATGTGAGGTGAAAGAATTTTTTAAGCGCCACTTTAGATACTTCGCTTGGAGTTCATCTAAGTCTTTTGCTTTTCCGCACGCCCAACCTCTTGATTCCCATCTCTACCTCTTGCACCGTGAAGAGTTTTGTGTCCGTGTTGATCAAGGGAGGAGGGTCAACCTTGGGACCCCCGCTCATAAAGTTGTCTTGCATAGTCAAACCATTTAGAAGTTGTAATGTTGTTTTAGGTTTTGCACCTTTTTTCGATTGGAGCTCCTTCCAAAATAATTTGGGGTTATTTTTCCCGAGGAAGATTAGTTTTTCTCTCCTTGAAACCATGAAATCAATTTTTTTCTTTTTTTACTATCTCGCTTGTAAGCTTTGAGCTTTATGTTATCCATGTCCGATTCCTTCCACCTTCTCCTATCCTTTTTGCATTCCTCATCAAACTAAGCATTAACCGGAAAACAATTTGTTTCGAGACTTCTTAATTTTTGCTCTTTTGCACTCCGCAAGTGCGCTTTGAATTAAATGTGTTAAACAGTGACTATGAAGGCCATGAGATGGGATTTCCTCCTTCTTGAAGAGCCTCTCTAGCATTATTTTGAAGGTATTACAATTCTCTAGATTCAAGAGAATTCCGCCCTTTGGGGGATTTTTGTTGAACACACCGATTTTTTGACCCTAATTGCTTCTTTCCCAGGTCCAAGAGAAACTTAAATAGATTGGCTTGTCGATCCGATTTTAAGTCCCAAATTTGATCTCCAATCAACACTTCCTCCATTTTCTCACACAAACTATGCGAGAAAATTACATAATCTACTACACTTGCTCCATTGTAAGTGTTGCAAGTGAAATTACCGGACTTTTCCCATCTAGTCAAACCATTACAAATGACTAGAAATCGAAGGCTCACATAGCATACAGCAGTTGTTCTCCAAAGAGATTGCACCTTTATCTCCAATTGCTCCCACACAGATGATTACTCTCTGTAAGCCGATAGGGTCACGATCTTCTTTACAACAAAGAATGCTAGCTTGTTCACTTGCAGCTCTAGCATTGAAATCCCCCACTATAGGACTTCACCTAGTGAGAATATATTGCAATATATGTTTTTAGGGCTACAAAGGGATCTTTGTGGTCAAGCCCTCTACTTTTTTGTAGATTTTTGAAACTCATAAGCGCAGAAATAGCATCGTTTTCGCAATTCTAATGTGATTTCCATTTTCTCGATATTTTAAGCCAAACAAATTGCTTATTTGGGTCTTCTTTTTTCTAGTTGAATGAAACGACCTTCTTTTTTTCTCTACCAATACCATGATACCCTCGTGCCCTTTGCCATTCCCCTGCCTTGTTCCACACTTGCTATCTTCCAGCACCCCTTCATGCTCAAGTGTTTCTATGAGACAAATTATGTCTCTACCTTTCCGCAATAGGCCCTAACCCGAGTCCTCGTCTCCATGGGTAACCCCTGCCGGTTCCAACAAACTAATCTTAAGGAAAGCGGGTAAGACTTGATTGCTATTTGTTTTGACATACAAGACTCACGAGTTGAGTCTTTGTCCCTGCTGCTACCTAGTGACCTTGCTTCCTCATTTCTTGCTAAAGAGTTTGCTTCGCCTCTTCTTTGTTATCATTTTGTCAGCTTTGCTTTTGGAAGGAGGTCCAAATTGCTCAATCATGGCTTTACCTTTATAAATCCATGCTCTTTTTCCCTCATCTCTTGCTGCCCTAACTTTTGTCATTTCATCCCTCCTTTCCTCTTGTTGTCTTACGCTTAAATCTTCTTCTAGAAAAAACCGAGAACCCCTTAAGAGTTGCTTCTTGCTTAGAATGATATCTTTATCACGCAAGTTGGGCATGATTACTTTTATGGGCCTCGCTCTCTCATCGTTAAGCTTACCTACTCTCTGTCCTTGACATATTTGTCCTTGCCATTGGAGCTTGTCTTTCAAGAAGTCTCTTGCAAGGTCAAGAGTACATTCATTTTTTCCCATACTCCTTCACCCCTTTAATAATTATGTTTGTTGCTCTATCCAGTCTCTTTCCTTGCTTTCTCTATCTTGCATGTTGTTAACTCCGAATGTTTGTTTCTCCCTTCCCTCTTAGCGGGCAGCTGCTAATAACTTGAGCCCAAGTTTTGGAAAGTTTTGTGGGATCTCCTTTCCTCCCTTCTATTGATGTTTCTTCATTGTTGTCTATTTGAGCAATTGTTTTCCCCTTTATCTTGAGATGGCTTCAGCATTCATCACCTCTCGTATTCTCTACCGCAAATTTCTTCATGTTTTGCACCTCCGCTTTCATGCGTTGTCATTCGATTTTCCCTATTCGAAGAGCTTTCTACGGTAATGACACTTGTTCCTTCGTAACTTTGTTGCTTTTACTGCAAAGTCTGATTTTCAGCGGTTATTATATGGATTGTACAATCTCTTTCCCAAACTCTTTAGCTTCTACTACTTCCAACCTTTCTTTTACATTTAAGAGTTCTTTCACATAAAGATCATATGACCAAGTGAGAGGTGTGGATGTGGAACTATATAAAGCATAATCATCACTAACTTTTTCTTTTCCTTTGGACTTGTTGCCACATGTTTGCGAAGAAGACTTGTTTGAATGTTGTTTTTTGCTATCAACACTTCCTTTGAGACCTTTTTTTCCTTGTCTGCTCCCATTTTAGATTTGCGCTAGTCTCCTTTTTATAATGCCCCGATATTGTTTGGCATTGACCCAAACCCACTTCCCTGCCGATGATGAAGCAATTTTCACTTGCCCTATATCATTTGTTTCTACGGGTTCTACAAAGTTTCTTGTCCCATTATCATGATGATATTAAGAAATCAAAATCTCCGCCATTTTCAAAGCTCGACCCTTTGTTTTATGCTTAGCTCTTCAATATCCGTTGGTCTCGACTCAGCCGAAGAATTCCGCCGCTCCGTCTGCTTGCCGCTCCGCTCACTATCCACACGAAAAACTAGCCGGCTTACCTCGCCGCTCTCGCCCACCTGTCGTCCGTCTCGTGCTTGCTCTCCCCACACGTCCCTCTACCGTCCCATGTCTCGCTTTTTTGGTGCTCAGCAGAACCTCTCTCTCAAGCGTCAGAGAAAGTGCCATTACTTACAGTGCCACTTGCGGAAATCACCAAACGTGAACATTCCAAGGGCCTCTAAAGTTAGTCCATAACGGCATATGCCACCAGAACAAAAACCAAGCAGAAGCAAACACCGCCGCCTATAATTGTGAAAAAGAGGAAAACGCTGCGCAGAGCCTATGTTTTATTATGTCCTTATCACTTGACGGCGACTCCTGTCCACTCCAGTCTCTCAAACTTTTAAGAAAGCCCGACTCTGTTGTTGCTGGGTGTGGAAAACTCTGCTCTGTCTTCTAACTTTTGATTCTTGCTGATCCCGTCAGAGTGAGGGTCTTCTTTTCAATTAGTTTGAGGGCAATAACGTCCGAGTCAGAGCAGAAAGAAAATCTACAAGCAGTTCTCCACGGCAGCGTTGAAGCTTCCGTGGTCGTGCTCTCCAAACGATATTCGCATTGCCCACACCACATAACAAATTGCAGGCCGCTGCATGCACAGCATGCACGACCAACCAACCTGAAAAACCTGAAAAAAACAAAAAACAAATCCTACAGTCGAGCCCACATGAGTTGCCCTCTACTCATCCTACTTCCTTTTTTTGATTCACATGTCTACCCCCTAGCCCTTTCCATAAAGCAGACCCTTATTCGTTTTTTTATTAAGCCCATTCTATTGCCAACCACTATATTAAGCCCACCGGGGGATACCCCTCTCTTCCAACAGCTTTACCTTGAATTTTATTTTGCGGTGAGTTTTGCGTTCAGGCTATGGAGATCAGTAGCAAAACTGTGATTGTGTTTGATTTTGATCAAACCATAATAGACTTTGACAGCGATCCATGGGTGATCGAACAGCTTGGAGTCACTCCGCTCTTCCACTCTCTGATCCCTACACTTCCATGGAATACTCTCATGGTAACTAATTACTATTGGTTTTCTATTCTTTATGTCTGGTTGGTTTTAAGTTCTGCAATCAGTATTAGTATTAATTTGTATATTGTTTGGTGGGGGGGGCAAGGATAAAATTATGGGGGGAGCTGCACGAGCAGGGGAAGACGATAAGCCACATTGAAGAGAGTTTGAAGACAATTCCTCTGCACCCAGAAATGATAAGAGCAATCAAATTCGCCTTCTCTTTGGGGTCGGTAATGATCCATATATAAAGGTTCATTTTTTATTTAGATTGCAGATTTCTGAATATTAAAAAAAAATGGATGGATAGGAACTGCGTTAATTGTTTCACTTCACCCACTTCTATCTATTAGATTTCATAAATATTCTTGAATCTGCAATTTAAATAAAAGTTTCACAGAAAATTTAAGGGTGTAGGGTAAGGATTCAGAACAAAGAAATGGGTGATATTATTGCTCTTACTAGATATTAGATTTATTAGATTTATGTTCAGGTTATTAGATTTATTTGGTTGTTGTTGTTGGGCAGATATGAACTTCAAATTGTGAGTGATGCTAATATGTTCTTCATAACGACTATTCTTCAAGCCCATGACCTGCTCCAATACTTTACTGAAATTAAGACGAATCCTGCATTTGTTGATGAGACTGGGAGATTGAGGATTCAGCCTTTTCATCCCTTTATTGAAGGGCCTCCTCATGGCTGCACTCTCTGCCCTCCCAATATGTGTAAGGTATTGATCAAATTGGTATTTTTAATTAAGATATTGATGTTTTTCTTCTGTTACACGTTAGCTAGTATCCATCTAAACTTGGGTTTGATATGCATATTGCTACACGTTAAAGCATTTAAATGGGGTTTAATATCTATATATTCATAGATAATCATAGTTACCATGTTCAAATTCAAAACTTTATTCAAAGGATTTTTAATTTGGAAAACAATGATCAATATATTTCAAAAAAATCACTTTGGTCAAATTGGGTAATTATGGTTATAGTGTTGGTTATGCATTATAGTTATGAGAAGAATTTGGTTATAGTGTTGGTTATGCATTATAGTTATGAGAAGAATTTGGACAATGGTTTAAATGGGTATATGTTAATGCTGTGTATGCAATGGATTATGTATTTAATGAATATACCCAAATATTCAAAAAGGTGTTGGATCATCTTACTGATAATCAAATATCTTGTCAAGTCTTGTTAGTACAATTGGTTGAGGATGGGCGATTCAAGTTCAAACTTCACTGGTGGTTGTGCCTTGTGCTAGGGGGAGGAGGCTGGTGTGGCCCACCCCTGGTGATATCCCCCGAATGACTCTTGACTAGATTCAGGGTCCACAAATCAAACCTAAAGGATCACAGACAACCTGATAGACAGATCATATCTCCTAAATATTTTAGAATCCGCAATCTAGATAAAAAATGATCAACTGATTGTGAAATGCATCATCTCAATTTATAGATAAAAATAATTGCTTTTGAAATATTGCATGGTCATAATGTCTTGTAGGGAGTACCTATACATGAGATGATGCACAAGTCCCTGGAAGGAGAATCGATTGATGAGAAGCAATTCATTTATCTGGGAGATGGGAGTGGAGATTTCTGCCCTTCCTTGAAGTTGAGGGGTGGAGATCACGTTTTGCCTAGAAAAGAGTAAGTGATACCATTGAACTAAATTTGTCTCCAGTGTTCCTTGCGTGGTATTAATGTTTGTCAGGGTTCTGATCAATTTTCCTGACAGGTATCCCCTGTGGAAGCTTATTCACGAGAATTGTGACGTTGTAAAGGCTCAAGTGCATGGATGGTCGAACGCCAAGGATGTTGAAGATTTGTTTGTCAAGTTGCTGAAACCTCAATCATCAGCCACAAATGCAAACTTCTCGTCCTAAACCTGCAGATTTTATTAATCATGTGTATTAATAGGAAATGGACTGAAACTGAAAGCATTCTCCATACTTTTATTAATATTATGATATGCACGGGAGCTAACAAGAACTCCTAGCATCTCGCTTGTAACTTTCTGAAAAGGTTGACATGGGATAAAGAAAAAGAAGTGGGTTAATATTTTCAAACTGTTTAAATAATTTATTAAAATAAATTCTTCCACCTATGTCTCCTCTTTTTGCATTAGCTTTCTGAAAAGCATCTATTTTTTTTATTTAAAAAGTGATAAAGTAGGCAGCTATGAAAGCCACTACAAATCAACACAGAGTGGCCCAAAAAGCTTAACTTATCAAAATTTGAGTTGCTAGTAAAAGCCCTTTCAGCCCTTCTAGAGGAGGATGATATGGAAATTTTGGGTTTATTGATTATATTTTTATAAATTTTAATAAAATGTTGTGATTGTAAATTTTTGGGTGAAAATCCACATCCAAAATAGATTTGGTGGCGCCTACTTCGAACCACGACCGGTGTGGTTCATCATCGGAACAAGATGGAAAATCTGATCAAGTAACCCTTTAAATAGAAAGTAAACCTACCACTTTCGAACTATCTATTTATGTAGTTCATCAATTTAGCTCATCTCGAGAAGCAACGGCTCACAACCCAACGGTCCAAAATTAAGATTAAAAACAAAATATAAATTAACCCACCTAATTAAAAATGGTCCAAATATAATAATAATAATAAATAAAATAATAAAAATATAAAAAGGACCAAACACCTAACTATCCTACATGAATCAAGTAAAAAGTCAAAAGTCAAAGTTAGAAATTATAACATAAAAATAAAAATAAAATAAAAAGATTTAATGTATAAATAGATTAATAAATAAATACACCTACTAAAATAAAAATAAAAATAAAATGAGTGTGTTTATATTTAAATTACACCTAAAACAAAATTATAAAGCCATTACAGGTATAAAGAAAGATATAAATTAAATAAATATAAATATAAATATAAATAAAATCAAAAATAAAAATAAAAGATTTAATGTATAAATAAATTAATAATTAAAAACTTGAATTAAAATACAATTAAAAATAAATTGAAAATAAAATAAATTATTTTATTTTTAAATTATACCTAAAACAAAAAAATATAAATAATTAAAAATAAAAAGATATAGTCAATGAATATAAAATAAAAATAAAAGATTTCCAATGTATAAATAAATTAATAATTAAAAACTAGAATTAAAATACAATTAAAAATAAAATAAATTATTTTTATTTTAAATTATAACTAAAACAAAAAATATAAATAATAAAATAAAATAAAAAGGATTTAGTCAATAAAAATACATCGATAAATAAATAAAACCGAAAATTAGAAATTAAAATACACATAAAAATAAAATAAAAATAAAGGACTTAATAAATAAAAATAAAAATAAAAACATTAATAAATAAAGATTTAATCCAAATAATAATAATAATAATAATAATAATAAATTTTTATTTTTATTTTTATATTAAAATAATAATAATAATAATAATTAAAATAAAAATAAAAATAAAAATAGAAAAAAAGAAGACCTTTAGAGGCAGAAAGAAGAGATGGAAATCCAACAATTGCTAACTTTACATCCTATCCCCGTTCAACGTACAAGTCCTCTTCTCAATCTCAATCGCCTCCTAAATTTTCGCTAGATGGAAATGGTCAACCCCAGCAAGGACTCTATGCCTTCCACGCGTATATGATGCTTCGTCTTCTCGCATGCTCACCACCGCCGAGGACTTGGTTCTACCATGCCTAACATTCGCTGCATCGCCTCGAATCCTTTTATTAATCGAACGACCGCCTTCACCAATGTAGGAGTCCCACAGAGCACGGGATCAAATAAACACCTTTCATGTTTTTCGTTCCAACCGGGTCCTTAACCGATCTAAGGAACCCCCGAATGAGGTGAGAGTTATCAAGCGTATCACCGATCTTGATACCGCTAATTTGCAGAAATTTGTCTCACTTCTACCTTTTTCCTGCTTTTTTTGAAGGAGAATTTTATGAGCAAACCCGTGGTGTCGCCATGGGTTTCCCGCTCTCGCCGTTGGTGGCCAACCTATTTATGGAATATTTTGAATCTAGAGCTTAAGCATCGGCTCCTTTGAAACCCAAGATTTGGAAGCACTGTGGATGACACTTTCATCAATTGGTCTCATGGGCGTCAGAATTAGAGGCTTTTAATCAACACTTGAATAATCAATCTAACTCCATTAAGTTCACTATGGAAACAAAGAGAATGATGGGAGCCTTCCCTTTCCTCGATGTTCCTGCTTCTTAAATACCAATGGCTCTTTCTCGACCGTGTTTTTCGGAAAACGCACACAAGAAAGATCGTATTCGATTCTCATCATTTTCCCCGCTCAAAAACTTGGGGTTCCGAATACTTAGCTACAAGAGCTCTTATAATTTCTGATGATGATCATTTGGATGAAGAGAAAGCCCATCTCATTAGTGGTCTTCTTTGGAGAAAATGGTTATAAAGTAATGTGGTTTGAAGGCTTTCATGAATGCGAGCAAAGGTCCTAGACAGAAAAAGATTATGGATGATGTTATTGGTAGGTGTCTATTTACCTTATTCAAGGTACTACCGACAAGATCGCCGCATTTTAAAGAAGCATAGGATCTCGTCTTTAAACCTTTAAATACCATTCGGGGGTTCCCCTTAAATCGGTTAAGGACCAGCTTGGAACCAAAAAGCATGAAAGGTGTTTATTTGATCCCGTGCTCTCCGTGGGACTCCCTACATTGGTGAAACTAGTCATTCGATTAATAAAAGGATTCGTGAGGATTCCGTAGATATTAGGTATAGTAGAACCAAGTCCTCGCCAGAGCCGAGCATGCCGAGAAGACGAAGCATCATATCCGTATGGAAGACGCGAGTCCTTCCGTTAGTGGTCGACCATTTCCATCACCGAAAATTTAGGGAGGCGATCGAGATCGAGAAGAGGCTATGTACGCTGAACAAGGATGATGGATGGAAAGTTAGCAAAGCTTGTTGGATTCCATCTCTTCTACCCTCTAAAGGTCTTCTCTTTTTCATTTTTATTTTTTATTTTTATTTTTATTTTAATTATTATTATTATTATTATTATTATTATTATTATGATTATTATTTTTTTAATATAAAAATAAAAAATAAAAATTTATTATTATTATTATTTGGATTTTAAATCTAGTTTTAGTTTTATTTATTAATGTTTTTATTTTTATTTTTATTTATTAAGTCTTTTATTTTTATTTTATTTTTGGCGCATATTTTAATTCTAATTTTCGGGGCTTTATTTATTTATCAATATATTTTTATTGACTAAATCCTTTTTATTTTATTTTATTATTTATATTTTTTGTTTTAGGTATAATTTAAAATAAAAATATTTTATTTTATTTTTAATTGTATTTTAATTTAGTTTTTAATTATTAATTTATTTATACATTAAATCTTTTATTTTTATTTTTATTTTTATTTTATTTTATTTTTATTTTTATTTGTATTTGTATTTTTTATTTTTTTATTTATTGACTATATCTTTTTTATTTTTAATTATTTATATTTTTTTGTTTTAGGTATAATTTAAAATAAAAATATTTATTTCATTTTCATTTTATTTTTAATTGTATTTTAACGAGTTTTTTTTAGTTATTAATTTATTTATACATTAAATCCTTTATTTTTATTTCTTCTTTTTATTTTTATTTTATTTTTATTTTTATTTTTATTTATCGATTATATCCTTTTTATTTTTTCCGTAATTATTTATAATTTTGTTTTAGATATAATTTAAAATAAAATAATTCATTTTATTTTATTTTTATTCTAGTTTTAATTGTATTTATTTATTAATTTATTTATACATTAAATCCTTTATTTTTATTTTATTTTTATTTTTTGTTATAATTTTCGACTGACTTTTGACTTTTTACTTGATTCATGTGAGGATAGTTATGTTTGTCCTTTTTTATATTTTTATTATTTTATTTTTTTTATTATTATTATTATTTTTTATTTTTATTTTTTGGACCATTTTTAATTAGGTCAAGTTAATTTTATTTTTGTTTTTAATTTTAATTTTGGACCGTTGGGTTGTGACCGTTACTTCTCTCCTCCGGTATAAATATGTATGTCGATCGACTTAATTTTCATTATCCCGATGATGAATTATACTGGTAGTTCAAAACGCGTCGATTCCTAAAATTTTATGTGATGTCCCTAAGAGTTATAATTAAAAATGTTATGGATCACAATTTCAATAAAAATCAAATCAAATAAAATAAAAAATAAAAATAAATTAAATAATCAAATAATTAAAAATTAAATAAATAATAATAATAAAAATAATAAAATATAAAATTAAATAAAAAATTAATTAATTAATTAATTAAATAATTATAAGTTTTTTTAGGAATGAAGGGCAGAACTAAACTCGCTAATCATCTACCCATCATCTCTCATGGAGGTTGACCGGCCTTTTCGATTTCCAGGGCTTTCAACTTGCGGTGGTAGAAATGGTCAATCCTCGCAATAACCTCAACATCTTCAATGAAAATGTGATGATTTGTCTTTCAAAGATGCCTCCGCTAGCGCAGGAGCGTAATCTACTATGCTTCGAAACAAGAACATGTTCTTGAATTTTTTGACTAATCGACCAACCAAGCTTCACCAATGTAAGTGGGGTCCCACAGAACATGGAATCAAGTAAACACCTCACGGAAAATCGGGTCCTAACCGATCTAAGCGAACTCCGAATGGTGTGGGAGGGTTTAAAGGTTGATGTGAAACATTATGTTTCTTTAATCCCCGGCGATTTTATCCGTAGTACTGGATAAACGTAAGGTGAACTCGTACAACCGACTGCTGTGGTTCTTTTTTACCCTTAGGACCTTTTTCCACTTTTCAAAAGCTTTAAGACATTGGCTCATGTTATAACCGTTCTTGTAAAAACTTTATGAAGATGATCCTTTTCACCCTTCAAAGTGGTGTTCATCAGAGATTCTAAAGGCCTTAAAGTGGCTAGGGTGCCGAGAACACCAAGTTTCGAGCCAGGAAATGGTGAGAACTAGCATGTAAGTACCGCCAACATGCGTCTTCTTTCTAAAAACCCGATGAGAGAGAGAACCATCATCATTCCTAGAAATGAGGGCATCAAGAAAAGGCAAGCTCATTATCTTTCGAAATCCATGGTGAACTTAATAAAGTCGATTGATACACAAGATGATGGAAGAAAAGGTCCAATTTCTCCTTACCATGAGGCCATACAACACAAAGTCATCAACAAACCTTTCCCAAAGCTTAGGTTGAAAAAGAGAAGAGGAGAGGGCCCTAGATTCAAATTCTTCCATGAATGCATTAGCTACCACTAGGGAAAGGGGGGAGCCCATGGCCACACCACAAGTCTCCGTCCGTTCAAAGAATTCACCCTCGAAATTAAAGAAGGTCGAGGTTAGAAAAATTTCAACAAGATGTGCGCATCGTGATCCATGACCCGAGAATGACATTCGATCGCTTCCTTAATGGGGATGCAAGTATACAGGGACACAACATCAAAACTCACAAATCTATCCTCACGATCCAACTCCAAGTCTTTCAACCCTTAATAAAACAGCATGAGTCGTTAACAAAGGAGGAGGTCGACCCACAAATGGTTTAAGCTTAGAGGCTAGAACAGCGAGCAGATAAGCTGGACCACCTATGGTGTTGAAAATAGGGCGAAGGGGAACCCCATCCTTATGAACCTTAGGAAGCCCACAAATCCTCGCAGTGAGTGGGTTAGTTTCAATGTTTCTTTACTCAAAGATCCAACCGTATATTTGATTTTATAGCTAAAGCAAATCGCTTTTGAGACTTTTTTAAGGGGATTTTTGTCCAAATTCGTAGCTCCCACTATTAAGAAGGTGATCCAAGATCTTATTATGATAATCCTCTTTATTTAAAATAACCGTAGCACCTCCTTATCCGTCTTAAGAACAACAATGTCATGGTTATCATTAAGGATTTAAGAGCCTCAAACCTAGCTTGCCGATGTTGCTTTTAGGGCTTATCTTTTCCGAGAATCATGGTACACCTCGTCTTTCGATAGTGTCTTTAGTAGCATCAAAAATCCCTAATTATGTATTCAATATCACAATTATGTCATGAATAGGATTTTTCTAGGAGCAAGAGAAATTAAGACCCTTCTCTAACAAACTCAAGACACAAGTTGATCAAAGGAAAAATCCTGAGAGATTAAGAACATTCCTATATACGGTACTATTATTATTGTTGTTAAAACTATTAATGTTGAGTTTATTATAGTTATTATTCTTATTATTATTAAGGTTATTGATATCATTTTTATTATTAAAATTATTATGGTTGTCAATATTATTACTATTATTATACAAATTGTTAAAACTATGATCAATATTATTACCTACATTAATAAAGTTATCATCTTTATTATAATTACCATTGTTTAAGGAATTATAAAATTGAGAACTCGAAGGTTCAACGTTCGGAAATCGGAGATTAAGGCGAACCGAATCCATACCTTTTAAGACAACTCTAGAGATAGGAAGATCATCCACCAATCTAACGCTTGAACTTAACATCCCAATGCCTCTTATCGTAGAAGGAGAGGCTAAATAAGAGGCACTCGCACTCTATTTCGACTACATCGCTCGACCGACCACCCACACCTCGCTACCATAGTCGTGGGGAGAAATATCAACGCTGAAAAATTAACCGCCATATGAGGTGAGACAGGAGATAACACACGGATGCACTTCGAAACAATTGCATCGAGGAGACTCGGGATCCGCCACCATCGCATGAAGACGCAATCGTGATTAAAGGTCGATGTATGAACAGAAGTGGAAGCAACATTGGATATCCGCCGGAAAATAGAACACATCCGCCTCACCCGAATCTTTAAACCGTTCAAACCCGCTTAAAGGAGAAGACTGTATAGTAATTTCCGTCCTACCATCGGGAATGTGTCCGGACGCCGAATTTGAAAGAGTCGTTTTAGAATGTAACCGCATTATGATAAGAGAACATAAAGCTCCAACTTGATTTCCATTAACCCTACCGTTAGATGTACCTCTCTATCTCGTACAAATAAGATGAATCTTTCGATAATTTCAAGAATTTAGATGCATGCTTCTATTCCATAATTGTTCCTAGCGACATATTTCAACGTTGAGCAGAATCAACCACACCAAATTTCCCTACTGGAATGAAACAAGAAATCTCGAGATGGGATGACAACAACTTTCTGGACAATGTATCAAGCGGCATTTTCTCACTCTCGCAATCTCTCGATCCGATAATGCCAAGGCTAGCTAAAAGAAAACCCGATCATTCTTAACTTCGAGGATGATTAATCATGTAATTCAGGAATAGAAGAAGAGTATCTACATCTTTAAAAAGGTTAGATCAAATTTCATCTTTAGATACCCACAAACGCGCCCTTTCAAATTGATGAACTTTAAGTGCCAAGGCCCTACCGAGTGGGCTTCGAAGACAGGAATTAAGCCTGCGGATCCATAAATCAGATTAAAATCTTTCGGTGAAAATCACATCAAAATAGATTTGTCGATGTTTCTAACTGTACCCAAATGTTGTGGTTCATCACTCAACAAGATGGAAAATCTCGATCAAGTAACCCCCTTTAAATAGAAAGTAAAGCTACCACTAGTCGTTTGTAAAATAACCACATAGTTTGACTTAAATAACAATATTTATTTAATTTAATTTTTTTTATTCTATATTTTTTTTCCGAGTAAGTTTAATCTATTAATATACAAAAATGTCACATGGAGGCCGAGGCTCAAGAGATTCTAGCTCAAGAGATGGGAATTCGGGTACGTCTATGATTGTTTGTCAAAAAACAACACACAAGAAGCGAGAAAAGGTTACAATACTAAACTACGTATAGGCATCTACACAAAAAAGCCGCCCTCATAGAGGAAATCGGCTCGAGTAACCGAATAAAGAATCAACTCACAAAACATTTGGCATCGTAAATGTAAACACAATGCCTTACACAAAGGTAAATTGCCGCCTACGAAGGGGAAACCGGCATTCAAAAAGACAAAAGAGAAGTAGAGCCACTAAGCCGTGTCGACAGACGAACACCGCAGTTGTGCCCTCGGCACAAGAGAGAAGCCAAAAACAAGTCGAATGAAGGAAGGCCATTAATTACCTTGAGAAGAGGGAGGCGACTCAACCACAAAGCGTGAGTTTTGTGGTCATCCCCCATCTCGCGCAAAGATCATCGCTTCCGTAATAGCATGTTTACAAGAATCGCTTTATCCTCGCGGACCGACGTACTTAATCACCTCCTTGAAAACGCCTACTAACAAGAGTTGCCTAAGGGGTCCCGCGAGGAACCACCCCTGCCAGCATCCGTTCTCCACCGCACTAGGAGGAGAACAGTACGAACCAAGCACAAATGGCACCTGAGGAGAGTCGAAAGCTTAGCAGTAGCAGAATCAAAGTGCTCTTTCTTTCGAAGTCAATGGTAATGGTTGCAAGGACAAAGAGGCATATTGAGCAAGCAAGCGGAAGCGAAAGTGAGCTCTATGCCGCCGACTCGGGAGAAGACCGGAAGGTGCCCAAGCTCGCACAACATTCCATCGCCCATCGATGGCTCCTACCACCGCGGGTCTCGTGGATAACGACCCCTGCGGAATCGAAGGGGAGAGGAGGAGCTTGTGCGAGGAGGGAGGAGGTGGGTGATGCAGGGACCACCACGGTCGAGCCACACCGCTTTCGCATCCCCGTGTCTCAAACGCGGCATGAATTTCCCGATGAGTGAGCAGCCTGGTAATTCGAAGAGCATGTGGATCGCCGAGACTCGAGGTCCAAATTCGATGAGAATCAATCTCCGGTAGGGGGAGAGACACATGGAAGCGCAGCTCGAGAGCAAAAGGAGCTTTGGTGAATAGTGCAATCCGTGCAAGATTAACACAAAGAAGAAGCCAACACTCCGTGCTCAAAGGATGGTCCCAGAGCTTGGCTCGAGACCATAGAAGCACAAAAGCAGGGAGCTGGGAGGCATGAATTCAGTATGAAGCGTCTTTAGAGAAGCCATCTCCGAGGAATGAGCGCGGTTTTGGACGAGTGTGCCACAATAATGCCCCTGGACGAAGCAAATTTAATGAAAAGAATGTCGATAGGACGCAAGGGAGTTTGGGCAGTAGAACCGCACGCGCCGCCCATCCTTGCCATCCGTTAAGCATGAAGACCACTCCGCATCCGGAAATTTTTATTCTATTTAAAAAGAGTAAATTATTAAAGCTTATACTCTGAATTTTATATATTTATATTCATTTTAATAAAAATATATTCTTTTCTATATTTATATTTATTTTAATAAAAATAATAACTATTAATTTAATATATTTAAAGAATATAATAGAGGTTTATATATATATATATATATATATAAAATAAATTAAATGTTAAAAATAATAAATAATATTTATAGTTTGAATTTATATAATTATTTTATTTTTAATAATTAAAATTATGTGATTCCAAAATTCATCAAACAATTATCATTTTGGAAAAAATAAAATAAAGATAAAACTAAAAATAATAAAAATAAAATAGAAATATAAAATTTTAATAAATAAATAATAATAATAAAATTAATAAAAAAATCAAATAAAATTAAAATAAATTAATTAATTAATTAAGAATTAAATAAATAATAAGAAGAAGAATAATAAAATATAAAATATAAAAATAAAAAATAAAAAAATTAATTAATTATAAGTTTTTTTAGGAATGAAGGGCAGGAATCCAACATCTCGGCTAATCATCCACCCATCATCTCTATTGAGGTTGACCGGCCTCTTTTCGATTTCTAGGCTTCTCTCAACTTGTTGTGGTAGAAATGGTCAATCCTCGCACAACTCCCGCATCTTCAATGCAAATGTGATGATTTGTCTTCAACATGCTCCACTAGTGCAGAGGAGCGTGATCTACTATGCTTCGGTGCCCAAGAACATGTTCTTGGAATTCTTCGACTAATTGGACCCACCGCCCACCACCAATGTAAGGGGTCCCACAAGAACATGGAACCGTGAAACACCCTTACCATCCTTCGTGAAAATCGGGTCCAACCGATCTAAGCAAACTCCGAATGGTGCGAGAGGGCTTAAAGGTTGAGGAAACATTATGTTTCTTTAGAATCCTCGGGTGATTTTATCCGTAGTACTCGGGATAAACCAAGGTGAACTCCCGTACAACCGATCATAGGGTTCTTTTTTACCCTTAGGACCTTTTTCCGCTTTTCTTCGAAAAGCTTTAATACATTAACTCATGTTATAACCGTTTTGTAAAAAAAACTTTAAGAAGATGATCCTTTTCAATTTCAAAGTGGTAAGCTCATCAGAGATTCTAAAGGCTCGGTGGCTAGGGTGCCGAGAACACCAAGTTTCCAAGGTGGAATGGTGAGAACTAGCATGTAAGTATCAAGCCAAAGGTGCGTCTTCTTTCTAAAACCTCGATGAGAGAGAGAACCATCATCATTCCTAGAAATGAGGACATCAAGAAAAGGAAAGCTACCATTATCTTCGAAATCCATGGTGAACTTAATAAAGTCGATTGATTATGAAGATGATGGAAGAAAAGGTCCAATTTCTCCTTACCATATTTTAAAATTAAATTATTATTATTTAATAAAAATAGTAAATAATCTATTTAAGAAAAACTAAAACATTATGTTATAAGAAATAAAATATCTATTTTTACATCAAATATATAACAAACAAAATATCTAATTTTAACAAGTTATTTTGTTTTTTTAAGCTTCAAAGGTTAGCTCAATTGGTTGAGTTCTAGTTGCTCATAGCTCAATAGCATGACCCCCTTGACCCCATAGTAACTTTTTTTAAAATGGTCAAGGGATCTACCCACCCACCAAACAAAAATGAACAAATCCCTTGGTCCAAATTATATCAAATCCCTAAAATAGCCATATATATGTAATGGACTTACCCACTATCCATGTGAGATATTTTATATTCATTCATTATATATATATATATATATATATAATCTTATTATATGATTGGCACATGCGCCTCATACATGGTTTTTACTTGCGATGGAAAGATATGTACTAGCTCGGTGAAGGTAGGCATATTGAACTAGAATTACATGAAATATTTGAATTTGATGCATTAGAAGAGACACCTTCGACCAAGTATGTTGAATTTTTGAAGTACAAAGTCGGGAATGGGGAGTGCCCTCGAGGCAATGTGCGGTCAAGCTTTTGGAGTTTGATAGTATGATATGCTTGGTGTTTACCTACATCACTCTTGGATCATGCTATTCATTGTTGCACATTTTGGATTTTTTGTTCTCTCTTCCCCTTCGTAGATATCTATAATCGCAGCTTGAAAAACTCAATGATTGTCCGGTTATCCGGAGCGACCTTATTGATCCATATATTCTTGAGTTGGCTTTTCATGCGTGAGCTCGGAATGGGAATTCCTATGGCTACTCGTTACGTTGGAAATAGCATTATGACTCCCTTTGATTGGCTTGTTTCTTTATATGGTTTGTGTGGGTTGTCCGCTCACATGGAAAGGATATTCACGACGAGCATTCTTGGGTCCCTAACTCTTTTATCAAGTTTTCTATGGCTTCTAGTGTAATGCTATGCTTGGAAATTTGATATTACAAAGTGTTGGATTCTATTGACAAGGCAATCGTCCCAAAAAATAGTAAAGTTTTCTTTGTCCGACACGGAAATACTTTTGTTACATCTTAGACTTTTATTATCCATAATGTAAATAATGTCTTTCGCATTAATCATATCTATAGAATACTTGTTGGCATCCATTCCAATCACAACTGTCGCTGGCCACATATAGCTTCATATTCCTATAATGAATCTTCATGAATAAGGCCTTATTGTTTTAGCTTGTCAATATGTGAATGAGGTTATAAATCGGCACTACATGTGAGGTCACAAAAGATACAAATACGACCTCCAACACTTTTTTTGGTTGTTTAAGGGACCTTCACCGAAAATAGTGGTGTGAATGTGGAGGATGATTCATACACAGTACGAAAGGAGGGAGAAATTCAAAATTTCTATGTCTCTCCACACAAATTTCTATCCTTATTAGAGGAAAGCGTTAATCATTTCTATGTTTGGAGACACAAGGCGTTGTGTAATTGCGAGGTAGATGATAAAACAACATGAAGAGTTTTGGGGTGACTAGTGGAAGAAAAGTCCGAGTTTTCACAACAATCGAGAAAGTTGTGACTCTTTACTCTCACAATATTCCCAAACGAGTATGGTCTTTCATTAGCACTTTAGATCCGGACAATTTGACTTTTTGTGGACAAGCTCGGGTAAATTCATCAATATTAGTTTTAGAATCAATACATAAAAGAAATCGAGTTAAGATTAGTTTTACATGCAATAACCATGGATAATTAAAGCTAATCGAAGCTAAGCGTGATTTATGTTCTGTTAATGTGCACATGCACCACATGCAAGCACTAGAGTTAACTAACTAAAGCCAAGTGCACACCACATGTAAGCACTTGAGTTAACTAGCTAAAGACAAATGCACATCGCATGTAAGCACTCAAGTTAACTAGCTAAAGACACGTGCACATCGCATACAATATCTAGACTTGAAATAAAGGTAATTAAGGCTAACTATGTGCATGTACAACACTCAATTTAGCTATCTAAAGACAAGTGCACATCACATGCAATATCTAGAGTTGAACTAAAGCTAATCTATGTGCATGTACACCAACACCTTGCCATTTTAAGCATAACTTAGGTGAGTGTGATGCAAAATGAATGAGTCACTGAAACACGGCCATTTTAGGTACCCATATACAATGCATGAAAAGAGGAAAGAGGGAAAACCCGAGTGGCAAGAAAAACCCCCCCTCAAAATATAATGCAAAAAGTAGAGAAAAAGACAAGCTGCTAGGAATTCGTGTCCTTCACTCCTCGAGACGATATCGCAGAATCGAAAATTTTGCTCGGTGAAAGTCTTGGGTGAAGATATCAACATTCCGATTGGAACTAGGATAGTACTCGAAGATCAATGATCCAATCATGAATGAGTTCTCTAATGAAGTGCATGTGGATCTCGATGTGTTTGGTCCATTGTCAGCTGCACTCGGATCTCCGAAAAACTTTAGTGTACTTTGATTATCATACCATATGATAGTTGGATGATGCATAGTGGCATTGACTACTCCTCTATACTCGGCCTCCGATGATGATAAAGAAATGGAAGCTCGCTTCTTTCTTGACCAACAAATTGGGCCGGATACCAAACTAAGTACATAACTCGAGGTGGAATTACGATCAATGTTGTCACAAGCCCAATCTGAATCTATGAAGCCAATGAGATCCAAAGAACAATTTGTCTGCATAATGAATCCCATAGGTGATTTTCCCCTAGACAGCATCGAAAGATGCACTTTGCAACTTTCCAAAGTGTAACTCATGTGGCTCTTGCATGTATCTCGGGAAACTTCTCCTATGACATATGAGAGATCGAGACATGAGTGAGTGAGATAGAGAAGACTTCCCACAAGTCGTGCGATACAATGTGAAATCAACCAGTGGTGTGTCTTTTCCATTCACAAGTTTTATCCCCGATAAGAAAGGTGTGGTTGATGGCTTGCAAAGTCACTCATGTGAAATCATGCCAAAATATCTCTAGCATACTTTGGTTGAGAAATGGTAATCCCGTAACCACTATGATTGATCTCTAGTCCAAGGGAATAAAATTAGTAAGCCCATGTTTGTCATAAAAAACCGCTTATGCAATGCAATTTTAATCTCAATAATGATAGAATCTCGAACTACTCGTTATCAAAAGATCATCTACGTAGAGTATTATGATCAACAAGGAGTCAATTTTCTTCAAAAAATAAACATTGGAATCTCGATTTGCAGCAGTATAAAATTTTGAGATAACAAATAAGAATCCATCTTTTCATACCATGATCTAGGTGCATGCTTGAGGTCATAGAGAGACTTCTTTAGTTTGCATACTAGAGATGAATTGTGCATGTATCCCTCGCGGTCGCTCCATGTATATTTCCTCATCGATATCACCATGAATAAATGCATTCTTCACATCCATATGATGCACCTCCCATCCTCTTGTTGTTGCAATGGAGAGAGCTAGCTGAATGGAATCCATTTTTTCCACTAGAGAGAAAGTCTCATCATAGTGAACACCATGTACCGCCAAAAACCTTTTTCTACCAATTGTGCCTTATATCGACTAACTTGGCCATGTCGTCACTTTCTTGGTTCCGTAAACCCACTTGCACCTTACAAGTTTATGATTGGAAGGTAGCGGAACCAAATCCCAACTCTAATTTTCAATGAGAGAGTTATATTCCTCATCCATTGTTGCTTCCTATTTAGGATGCCAGCTTTCTTTGCATAAGTCTATGGATCGGATGCATGCATCATATAAGTATGCATGGGCATGCATGGCTCCATAGCTCCACAGAGTGCTCGTGGATCTTCCTCAAAGCGAGGTATAGAGGCAAGACCATCAAGGAGATCACTTATGCCACACCATTTTTTGTGTTGAAGGTGGTCAAGAATCATCTGAAACTCGTTAGAATATTCCGATACATAGGAAATAGTTAGGAATAAATTATTCTAGTGTAGAGTTAGGTAAAGTGTGTTTCTTTACCATGTACATTTGTAACTTATAATCCGACGGTCACGATTTGTAGTGATCCGATGGTTATCTCTCACCTCGGTATTAACGACACTTGATCCAGTGGCTTAACATCCGATCGGTCCATGATCTCTATTTAAATAGCATGGAGGGTCATTTTTTTCGGTAAACTGCTTTATGAGAGAAACATATGTAACTTTTTCTTTTTATATTAATAAATTTCCTGAAGTGGTCGCGTTGGCTCAAAGTCGTGGACTATTTCCCTCTTTGAGGGTTTTAACCACGTGATTATACTAGTGTCACTGATTTTTGATCTATTTTGTGAGTGGTGACCTTTGGTTCTTGATCTGCAGAACTTACCCTTTTGTAAATTCGTACATGGTATCGCAGCTATTTTGAGGGCCGCATCTGTTGTTGATCAAAATCCAAAGCCGCTTGATCGCATGCGAATGATGTTTCTGTAGATCTACTATTTTCGAAAAATTTTTGGGCTTGGAGAACCGCTCTATTGTGTTTGGAGCATCACGTTATAGTGGGGAACGCCTTTCGTTTCATGCGAAAAGGTTTACGGCTACCCAAGTTATGACAATTTAGATCCGGAGGTATAAAGCATCTTTTTTGGAGTTATATTTGTTAATAGTTCTTGCTTATTTCGAGTTCTCCCTTTTTTTATTTTCGGTTTTTAGGTTTTATTTATTTCGCGGATCTATACCCTCTTCTCTCGTGTATGCTCTTTGTTGTGCACTACGTGCGATCTCGGCAAATCGCAGAAACAAGAAAAAAGGGATTTTTTTGCTACGTATCCTCTTTCCCCGCGTCTTTGTGCAATCTCGGAAATCGGAAATAGTGAAAAAAATGATAGTTGCTCGGTAAGGGTAACGAAAATCTAACATTCTCGCCATAAGGCTTTGCATTTCGTTTTTTTAGGCTCGTTTTTTGTGCGAGAAAAGGCACGCACACCGAAGAGTAAACCCCCTTCCTCCTTTCAAACAATAACGTGATCACTTTTACTATCTCACTTGGTGAGGGTGTAGGTTTTAACTCGTACAAAGTAAATTATCTACGAAAAACGAATCTTTAAAACAGAAAATAAACAATAGCGAGAGCATAAAGAGCATAAAATAGATAAACACAGAGATTTTACCCTGGATCTCAAATTAGGACGACTAGACTTGATTTTTCATTATATTCCTTTTTAGTGTTACAACAAATATATATACATGTCGAAGCATACATAAACCCCAATCCATTAGCCATGGATTAGAACATAATCGTAGTTCCCTTGACCGGATCTACAAAATACCGGGGGCCTAAAACCATCATGTCCCAAAACCATGTGAAAACCCATGGCACAAAACCATGGGTGGATCCGCCTATGAGTGGGTCCGCACAAAAAACAAATTTTGGCCGGGGCGCTGCCCCGGACCCCAACGGTGGGGACTGCTTCGCCCCTCGTGACCCCCCAGCTACGCCCGACGCAACATACAGTGCGTGGGGCTAATCGTGGAAAGAATATAACACATACCCAACATTCTCCCACTTGTTGTTTTCTTTCCACAGGGGGCCACAGGAGAGCTTAGTCATTGGGCAAATTCTTCAACACCCATTGTTTCTCTACACCAAGAGAACTTCTGAGTGCTCACAGACTTCGTCAATGCATCTGCAACATTCTTCAAAGTGTCCACCTTTACCAGCAACACCCTTTTAGCCTCAACCATATCTCTAACAAAGTGATATTGAACATCAATGTGCTTTGTCTTTGAATGATAAGCGGGGTTCTTAGCCAAGAAAATTGCACTTTGGCTATCACAGTCTATCCTTATAGCTTGCTGTACCAACCCCATACTTGAACACAATCTCTGCAGCCAAACTACTTCCTTGCTTGCATGAGTGGCTGCTATGTATTCTGCCTCTGTAGTTGAAAGAGCCACTACAGACTGTCTTTTACTCATCCAACTGACTGAGCCTCCAAATAGGCTAAACACATACCCACTTGTAGATCTTCTTTGGTCCAGATCTCCAGCCCAGTCTGCATCAACAAAACCATGAATGTCCAACATTCTTTCCAATCTTGGTCTTCCCTGGTAGCACAAGCCATAATTGCTAGTGCCACGTAAATATCTGAAAACCCGCTTCACTACTATCCAATGCTCCTTCCCTAGGTTTGACATAAACCTGCTCAATACTCCCACTGCATGTGCAATGTTTGGTCTAGTATAGACCATTGCATACATCAGGCTACACACTGCACTTGCATATGGAACACGGGACATATACTCCTCTTCTTCTTGTGTCTTGGGACACTGTTCAACAGACAGCTTTACACCTACAGGAATAGGAACCTTCACCGGTTTACTATCCTGCATATTGAACCTCTGCAATATAGTCTCGAAATAATTCCTCTGGTTTAACCAGAGCTTCCTCTTTGCCCGATCTGTCTTAATTTCCATGCCCAAAATATAATTTGCAGCACCCAGATCCTTCATGTCAAATTTGGAGAACAGTTGGGTCTTCAAATCTTGGATAATTTCTTTGTCATTTCCAATCAACAAAATATCATCCACATACAAGACCAAATAAATAACACGGTCACCAATTAATTTAAAATAAACACAGTGATCCTCCTTGCTTCTGGTGAAGCCAAGTCCCCGTATATAGGTATCAAATTTCTGATACCACATCCTTGGTGACTGTTTTAACCCATACAGAGACTTCTTCAACCTGCATACTAGTTCTTTCTTACCTTTCACCATAAAGCCTTCAGGTTGCTTCATGTAGATCTCCTCTTCTAGATCCCCGTGAAGAAATGTTGTCTTCACATCCATCTGTTCTATCTCAAAATAAAATGCAGCAGCAACAGATAAAAGTAATCTAATAGAAGTAACTTTGGCAATAGGAGAAAAAATATCACCAAAATCAATTCTCGGCACCTGGGAATAACCTTTTGCTACCAACCAAGCTTTGTATTTCTCCACCTTGCCTTCTACATTCATCTTCTTCTTAAATACCCATTTGCTCCCAATGGGCTTCCTTCCAGCAGGCAACTCCACCAGATCCCATGCGTCGTTTTTGTGCAAGGATGCCATTTCATCAACCATGGCCTCCTTCCAGAGTTTTCCATCCTCTGAATCTACTGCCTCCCTGACAGTTCTGGGTTCATCATCAGTTATAGTTAAGGCAAAACCTGAACAGAAAGCAGATGGACTATACCTTTCTGGTTGCCTTCTTTCCCGAGCTGATCTTCTCAAAGCTGGAGTTTGTGGCTCTTCATCTTCTGAGTCTTCTTCTGTTGTAGAGTCTGATTCATCCTCCTTTAGCTCAAACTCTATCTTCTCAGGTTCCTTTGGTAGGACTTCATGTTTAACAACATCTTTCACTTCTCTAAACACCCCATCTCGGCTGTACACAACCTTCCTTGTTTCTGGGTTCCAAAGCTTGTAACCCTTTAAACCATCCTTATACCCAATAAAGATGCACCTTTCAGATTTATTATCCAACTTGGTCCTTTTCTCCTTTGGAACATGTACATATGCATCACATCCAAATACCCTTAGATGTAAAAGAGAAGGTTTCTTACCAGTCCATACCTCATGTGGGGTCTTATCCTCCAACACTGATGAAGGTGATCTGTTAACCAGATAGCATGCAGTCTCCACTGCCTCTGCCCAGAATTCTTGTCCTAAACCGGTACCACTGAGCATGCTTCTTGCCTTTTCCATCGGTGTTCTGTTCATTCTTTCTGCAACTCCATTTTGCTGCGGTGTGTATGGAGTAGTCTTCTGTCGTGCTATACCACACTTCTTACAGAACTCTTCAAATTCATTCTTGCAGAACTCCCCACCATTATCCGTCCTCAACGCCTTTATCTTCTTCTCTGTCTGATTTTCCACCAGAGCCTTAAATTCTTTAAATTTGTCAAAGACTTCAGATTTCTTCCTCAAGAAATATATCCATGTGTTCCTTGAGAAGTCATCTATGAATGAAACATAGTACACAGATTTTCCTAGTGATGGAACTGACACAGGTCCAAACACATCATTGTGCACAAGTTCTAATATCTTGTTTGCCCTCTTAGCACCAGAAGGAAAACTCACCCGATTCTGCTTCCCATATACACAATGTTCACAGAAATCGAAATCCAAAGAGAAATTAGACATACCTTCTACCATACCATTTCTATGCAGTATCCGAAGGCCCTTCTCTCCAATATGTCCAAGCCTTTGATGCCATAACATGGTCTTTTCTCCAGAGACAGCTAGGCTTTTCGCTCCACTTTCAGGAACCATAGAACTATTACACCCATCAATAACAGTGCTACCTTGTAGCTTGTATAGAGTTCCAGTCCGAACTCCCCGCATTAGTACCAGTGCTCCCCGAACCATCTTGCAGGAATCTTTCTCGAACACTGTTTTTACACCTGCATCATCCATCTTGCTTACAGAAATCAGATTTCTGGCCAATGTAGGAATATGCAGAACACCAGGAAGTGTTCTAATCCTTCCACCTTGCAACTTCAGCTTGACCTTTCCACGTCCAACGATTCTGGCCTTCCTATCATCCCCTAGGAAGACATCACCACCATCATATTTCTCATACTCGCAGAACCACTCCCTATGGGGAGTGAAATGAAAGGATGCACCTGAGTCAATCAACCATGACTCATGATCTACATGTGTATTTGAAGAAGAAGCCAAATACACATCCCCACCTTCATCCGAGGTGGTTTTTTCCTCTGCAGAAGGAGCATCATCAGATCCCTTTCCTTTCTCAGGAGCTTTAGATTTGCATTCCTTTTTATAGTGTCCTTCCTTTCCGCATTTCCGGCACACCTTTACAAACTTTCCAGGAGATTTAGATCTCCCACTCGAAACCTTATTCTTGTTTCTATTTTGGGACCTTCCTCGTACAGATAAGGCATCTCCATTTTGACCCTCCATATTTCTCCGTCTCATTTCCTCCGACAGCAAGGTTGAGACAATGTCATCAAAATTCAAGGTAGTTGTATTGCTACCTATTGCAATAACCAGACTGTCCCATGAATCTGGTAGAGAACACAACAAGCTGATGCACTTATCTTCATCTAAGATTTTAATATCAACAGATGACAGCTGACTTACCACAGTATTGAAGGCGTTCAGATGCTCTATCACCGAGTCTCCATCCTTCATCCTCAGGTTATACAGCTTTTTCCGCGGGAACAACTTATTCACTAGAGACTTAGATTGGTACAAAGTCCCAAGTTTTTCCCACAAATTCTTCGTCGTAGCTTCCCCAGATACATTCAACAATACTGAATCTGAGACACACAACCGTATTATGCTCTTAGCCTTCTGATCCAGTTTCTTCCAGTCTTCATCTGACATTCCCGTTGGTTTAGTACCTGGATCTACTGCGATCCACTGATCTTTATCCACCAGCAGATCCTCCATCTTGAGCTTCCACAACTCAAAACTCTGACCATTAAATTTCTCGATCTCTATCTTTCCGCCGCTTGCCATCTTCTTTCACCGCAAGAATCGATCCCGCAGATCTCCCACTGAACAGGGTCTACCACAGGCCCGAGCAAAAAACCCTCAACAACAAAGGCGTCCCCTTGAAGCCAAAACAGCTCTGATACCAAATGTAGGTTTTAACCCTGAACAGAAATTATCTACACACGAATCTTATAACAGAAAATAAACAATAGCGAGAGCATAAAACATAAAACGGATAAACACAGAGATTTTCCCCTGGATCCCAAATCGGGACGACCAGCTTGATTTTTCATTATATTCCTTTTAGTGTTACAACACATATATATACATGCCAAAGCATACATAAACCCCAATCCATTAACCCTGGATTAGAACATAACCGTAGTTCCCTTGATCGGATCTACAAAATACCAGGGGTCGAAAACCATCGTACCCCAAAACCATGTGCAAAACCATGCACAAAACCATGGGTGGATCTGCCTATGAGTGGGTCCGCACAAAAAAACAAATTTTGGCCGGGGCGTTGCCCCGGACCCCAACAGTGGGGACTGCTTCACCCCTCGTGACCACCCAGCTACGCCCGACGCAACATACAGCGCGTGGGGCTAATCGTGGAAATAATATAACATATACCCAACAACAAGAAACTAAAACTTCTGATGATGATAAAGCTGCTAAATGGGAAAATAAACAAGATCAAGCACAAGGGTTGATAGGAATGTCCATTGCTCAAGATCTTCGATTTCATATCCTTGACATTGACATCCCTGATGAAGCCCTGGAAAAGCTAAAAATTGTTTTTGGCATTCAAAATCAAATCAGGGCCCACCAGCTTGAAAATGAGTTGCTTACTTTGGACCCCAATAATTTCTCCTCCATTGAAGATTTTTTGTCCAAATTCAAGACCCTCGCAATTCTTTTAGAAGGTTGTAAGATAAAAAAAGATGATGGTAGCCTCATCTATTGCATTCTTGCTAAGCTTTGCCCTGCATACTCTGTATTTGTTTCCTCCTTCCATTCCACCAGAGAAGCCATAATTTCTTCAGGAACCACCTACAAGAATCCCTCTTTTGATGCCTTTTGTGATTCTTTGATAAGAGAACAAGAAAAAATTTTACACCTTGGTCTTATCACTACTGGAAACGCTTCTAAGAAAGCATTAGTAGCCCAACAACAACCATATCAAAAGAATCCCAAGAAGCAATATCCTAAAAAATATGGTCCTAAACCAAACAAGGGCCCTAAGCAATTACAGCCGCAAACTGAAAAATCAAATCACCCAAATAATAAGGCAAATCAAAACAAAGGGAAGAAGACAGATAGACATTGCAAATTTTGCAATCGGGATGGCCATATAGAGTCCAAATGTTTTAAGAATATGGAAGCCTTCGAAGCAACAATGAAGAATCACAACATCAATTTGGAGCACTCTTCACATTCATCTTCAAACATGGCACTTTCTGCTTGTGATTGTCAAGCATCAAGATCTGGTTATGCATTAAATGTATCTTCTTCTTCTCCTTCTCATGAGTGACTCATTGATTCTGGAACTTCTTACCACATGGCTAAAAATAAATCCATGTTTTCTTCTATAAATGAATGTAACACCAAACATATTTATGTTGGTGATGATAGATCTCTTTAGTGTTGTAGGATCTAGAACCATTCATCTAGATAATGGTCAGTTTAATGATGTACTATGTGTTCCTACCTTGTCATGCAACCTTCTATCTGTTTATCAGATAACTCATTCAAGTGAAGGGAAAATAGTAGATTTCTCACCTCATGATGTTGTAATCAAGGACCTCAAAGATCCTTAACATATTTTAGCTACTGGCATTGCTGATGATTCCACAAGGTTGTATAAGTTTGACAACTTTGGGTCATCATGTCTTCCCTCTTTTTTTGTTGCTCATAATGATGATATGAGCAAACTTTGGCATGAGCGATTTGGTCACTTAAACTATCGCTCTCTTCAAACTCTATGTAAGGAAAATATGGTGATGGGCCTTCCCATGGTATCTTGCCGAGATGGTGTTTGCTCCAGATGTGTACTCGAAAAACATCATCGGAATAGTTTTGACAAACATGCCTCTTGGCACGCTTCAACCCCTTTGCAGCTTGTGCATAGTGATTTATGTGGTCCACTTCCTGTTGTTTCTTTCTCTGGTTGCAAGTACTTCTTAACTTTCATTGATGATTTTTCCAGACACACTTGGGTATATTTCTTAAAACTAAAGAATGAAGTTTTTAACATGTTCTTGGCCTTTAAGGCCTTTGTTGAGAAAAAATCTGGACATCCAATTCTTAAGTTAAGATCATACAATGGCGGAGAATATGTTAACAACAAATTTATCAACTTCTGCACTGAGCATGGCATTCAATTGCAACATACTACTCCATATACTCCACAACAAAATGGTGTAGCTGAAAGAAAGAATCGCACCTTAAAAGAAATGGGTAATTGTATGCTTCAATCTAAAGGACTTAGTCTCAATTTTTGGGCACAAGAAATTAACTGTGCAAATTACATAGTAAATCGCACTCCTACTAAGATTTTAAAGAATATAACTCCAGAAGAAGCTTGCAGCTCAATCAAACCAGATGTAAGTCACTTTCGTGTTTTTGGAAGTGATGCTTGGGCCCATATTCCAGATGTGAAACATAAAGCCTTAGAACCTAAGAGTGGAAAATGTATTTTTGATGGATATTCTGAAGATGTCAAAGGATATAGACTTATTCAACCAAAATAAAAAAATATAATCATTAGAAGAGATGTAAAGTTTGATGAAAATATATCGGCATGCGAGCCTAGTTCGGCAGGTGTGCCACCTTTGGCCTGCGAGCCTGATTCGGCATATGTGCCACCTCTCTCTCTCTCTCTTCTATTTTTGATAGCATTCCTTCTAGTTCATATGATGATAGCGAGGATGAAAATCCTCCTCCACCTCTTGAAATTGTTCCTTATACTCCACCGCTTCCAAGATGGGTCTGCTCTACTCGGGATGCAGCAGGTTCTCTTGCAGGTGACCCTGCCGATTGACGACGTACATGTTATCAGTTCGGAAGAGCTTCTTCCTTATTGGCTCAAGTTCTAGAAACCTTTGAAGAAGCCTCCGGTCATCCAGCTTGGGATGAAGCTATGAATGAAGAATATCGTTCCTTATTGGCGAATGATACTTGGGATCTTGTTCCTCTTCCAAAAGGAAGAAAACTTGTCAGATGCAGATGGGTTTACAAAACAAAGTTTGGACCAGATGGAAAAGTGGATATACATAAAGCTCGTCTTGTCGCTAAAGTATTTTCACAAATTGAAGGCATTGACTATACTGAAACCTTCTCCCCTATTGCCAAAATGAATTCTATCTGCCTTGTTCTTTCCCTTGCTGCTTCTTTTAAAATCGAAGTCCATCAGATGGATGTTAAATCTGCCTTCTTACATGGAGATTTACATGAAGAAATCTACATGGAACAACCCCCTGGCTTTATCCAAAATGACTCTAGCCTTGTTTGTCACCTTAGGAAGTCTATCTATGGTCTCAAACAAGCTCCTCGAGCTTGGTATGTCAAAATGGATAGATTTCTATTAGATAATGGCTTTTCTAGGTGTCATTCTGACAACACTATCTACACCAAGAAAGTGGGTAAGTCCTTCACCATCCTTGTTCTTTATGTTGATGATCCTATCCTTACTGGTAGCGATCCAAACCTTATAAAGCATGTGAAGTCCAGCCTCAAAAAGAAGTTTGAAATAACAGACTTAGGACACTTGCATTATTTCCTTGGTCTTCAAGTATTACAATCCAAGGAAGGCATTACCCTCTCTGAGTCCAAGTATGCCTGTGATCTTCTACACCACTTTCACATGGAAGACTGTAAGCCAACCCCTTGTCCCTTTCAGTCTGGATTCAAGCTTTCAGACCCTTGTACTACCCCTGAAGTTGATGCTACCTTATACTATCAACTTGTTGGTAAAATTTTGTATCTTACCCATACCCGTCTTGAACTTTCCTTTGCCGTTGGTCTTGTCGCTTGGTTTATGCACCAAGCTCATGAAAGTCACTGGAAAGCAGCTAAAAGAATACTTCAATATATTTGAGGTACAGTTCAGTTCGGGATTCATTACAGTGCAGGAGCATCTCCCTTGTTGATTGGTTTCACTGATTCTGATTGGATTGGTGACCCTGATGATCAGAAGTCTACTGCAGGATATGTATTCACTCTTGGTTCAGGACCAATTACTTGGTATTGTAAGAAACAAAGTGTCATCTCTATTTCCTCAGCAGAAGCAGAGTATCGTGGTGCAGTTGAAGCCAGCAAGGAAGTCATGTGGCTTCGTCAGATCCTGTCTAAATTTGGTCTTCATCAGCAACATCCAACTACACTTTGGTGTGATAATCAGAGTGCCATTCAGCTATGTAAAGATCCAATTCAGCATCATCGTATGAAACACATTGAACTCCACATACACTTCATCAGAAAGCTCATTCATGATCGTGTTCTTGAAGTGTAGTATTGTCCAACCAATGATCAAGTAGCCTATATCTTTATGAAGGCTCTCACAGAAGAGAAGTTTACAAAACTTCGATCCATGCTTGGAGTTCAAGAAAGTTGTCATTAAGGGGGGATAGGCTCTAATGCCTCCTTCCTTCTCCTATTGTGTCACTTTTGTAAATCCTTCAATCCTATCCCAATTTGTTCTTAAGGGGGGGATGTTAGGATATTTCGACACATAGGAAATAGGCTCCTTTTGTGTCACCTTTGTAAATCCTTCAATCCTATCCCAAGTTGTTCTTAGGGGGGATGTTAGGATATTCAACATACAGAAATAGTTAGAATAACTTAGTCTAGTGTAGAGTTAGGTAAAGTGTGTTTCTTTACCATGTACATTTGTAACTTATAATCCGACGGTCACGATTTGTAGTGATCCGACGGTTATCTCTCACCTCGGTATTAACGACACTTGATCCGTGGCTTAACACCCGATTGGTCCATGATCTCTATTTAAAGAGCATGGAGGGTCATTTTTCTAATAACCATTTATGAGAGAAACATATGTAACTTTTCTTTTTATATTAATAAATTTCCTGAAGTGGCTGCGTTGGCTCAAGCCATGGATTGTTTCCCTCTTTTAGGGTTTTAACCACGTGATTATACTAGTGTACTGATTTGTGATCTGTTTGTGAGCGGTGACCTTTGGTTCTTGATCTAAGGAACTTACCCTGTAAATTCCTACAGGAATATGTCTCCATCATGAGCAATGATGTGTGGTACATCATTCCAAGGCCAAAAGGGAAATCAGTGCTCAATTCTATTGAAAAGTGTAACTAGGTCAGTCTTCATGTTGACTATGTAATTATGTATTTATTCAAAGAAGATGTCAAAGATAATAAAATGTATTTTTGGTGTACTTGCTTCATGGGTTTCATGTGCAAGATTTTATTATGTATACTTCTTCTTGATGTCTATTAGGTTTATGTCTTCTAGGAATAAATATAATTAGGGTTCATATTCATGAAGGATTTAGTTTAGGTGTTTGTGCTCCAACGACCTTGAACAAGCTCTCAAACAACCATCATACAATGTTGAAGCCAAGCTCATAATATAGTGAAGACAATCACTCATCGTTGTTGAATAAACTCCTCTCAAATTATTGAAGAAATTACAGACATGTCAGTCTACATAAGTCAGCATAAAACTATATTTGATGGTCGGCCTAAAAATTAAGATCAGTTCACTATATATATTAGACATGACTTTGGATCATTCGTAGAAAAAGTAATACAGACAAGTCTGAATATAATTTAGGAAGAAATTATGTATATCTCTGAGGAATAAAGTGCGGTTTTAAAACAAGAACAACTACAGATGCAATACAGGAACATGGTGCAGATCTGAGATAGAAGCAAGTGTGGATGTAATACAGGAACATGATGAGGATTTAAGACAGGATCAAATGTGGTCATCACAACAGATAATACGGAAGATGGTATTATGGATATCTCTGCAGAGGATACGAAATTATATCAGAAGAAATTGTGAGTTAGGCTTCAGAAAAATTTGCTGATTCATATGGGTCAAAGAATGCGGATATATATATATATATATATATACTGCAATAGACATCTACAGGGATTCATTGCACACATATACTAGTTTTCACTGTGAACACATTTCAGACTACAATGCAGACATAGGGAAGTATATAAGTGTGGATAGAATAGTAAATAAGAAAAGGGTATATATACGGACAAGTGTAGCACAACATATGAATGCGGATAAGTGTAGAGAAGACTTCAGAAACCTATTGCAAGATAAGTAGTTGATATACTTTATTAAGGGATGTGATAACAAGATCGAAGAAGTTGAATCAAGGTATTGGAAGCACAACTCAGTCAAAGGTCTAAGTTTGGGTCATGGTACTTGTCATTTGAAGGTCTATAAGAAGAATTCTTTGCGAGTTTTCCTCTCCAAGAGGGAGAGGTTTTTTCCTTGGCTCTAGGAGCCTAACTTTTGTGTCTTGTGCATTTTGATAATTGACTTGATGAAAGATTAACTAACTTAAAAGAAGAAGAAGACATAAGTATCACAAGTAAGGTCACAAGTAATTATCAAGAACATAATTTGTATTAATCTCTAGCCCTCCAAATTCTCAACAAGTTCTAGGTGGATCTACAAGATTAAACATGTTTCAGATAGCAACATTAAGAAGTACAAGGCTAGGTTCGTGGTGAGAGTGTTCTTATAAGAGGGAGTGTTCTTATAGGAGGGAGTGGACTACGAGGAGACATTTACTCCAATCACCAGGTACACTTCTATCAAGGTCATGATATCTATTGTTTCAGAAATGGATTGGAGGATATGTTAGATGGATGTGAAGATAGCCTTCCTCAATGGGATTATTGAGGATGTGTACATCAAGCATCGACAGGGATTTGAGGTGCATGGAAAAGAGTCTCGTGTATGCAGGTTCAAGAAAAAATTACATCATCTCAAACAGGCACCTAGAGCATGGTACTCAACAATTGATGGATATCTGCTAGGTATGGGATTCAATAAGAGTGAAGCAGATCTGAACTTGTATTACACACTTGTTAGAGATGATCCATTCATTCTAGTGATGTAACTGTGTGACCTCTTTTTTATAGAGAAGAAGCTCATAGAGATGTGAAAGTGGGATCTTGTGATAGAGATTGAGATGAAGGACATTGACATGATGCATTACCTTTTGGGACTAGAGGTGTGCCAATAGATAGGGGGATATTCCTTGGGATAGCGATGTATATAGTTGAGATCCTGAAGAGATTGAGCATGGAGGATTGTAGGCCTATGCTAACACCCATGATTACCAACTTGAGGAAGTTGAATTCTTTTGAGTGTGAGTTTGTATATCCAACTGTGTTCAGGTAACTAATAGGTTATTTGATTAATCAGGTCAACGCTAGGCCAGATATATGCTTTGTTATGAATACATTGAACTAGTTTACGTTGGAGCCAAGGAGAGTTCACTGGTGACAACAATGCATGTGCTCAGGAATATTTGAGGTACAATGGAGTATGGATTTAGGTATGTCAAGAGAGGTGGAGTGTAGCCAGTCAGCTCTACAAACTAAGATTGGGTTGGGAGTATTGCAGACAAGAAATTAACCTGAAGGTGATACCTTATCTTGGGATTAGCAGTCATTTCATGGTTTAGTGGGAAGCAGAGTTCAGCGTCGCTTATTTCAGTAGAGGCAAGTACATGGCTACAAGTTTGGCGAGTTGTGAGGCCATCTATCTTTGCCAGAAGTTCACAAGGTGTTTTGGCCATGAGTTGGATACAACAGTGTTTCACTATGACAATTAGAGTTGCATCAAACTCTCAAAGAACCTAGTGTTTCATGACATGTCCAAGCATATTAAGATTAGGTATCACTTCATGAGAGATAGGATTTAGAGAGGAGTTATGAATCTTTAATACATATCCACAGATGAGTAGGTTGCAGATATTCTCACCAAGCCCTATATGTACCCTAGTGTTGACCCAAAAAGTACATATAGGGAAAGAAATTAAGTCAACTACCTCATAATGTCAGTCAATTGCCTCAGTGAAACTATGATCAAACAGAGCAACAAAAGGTTCGGTTAACGCAGGTCAAACAACCCAAAAAACTTCAGGCAACATTGGTCGAAGTAAGTCAAAATTTTGGTCAACTTTGTTGGTCTTGTATCTCTCTCAAAAAAAATTCGATGAGGTTGGAACCCCTGTCAAACATCCTGAGTCATTTCATGGTAATGTTAAAAATTTAAGTAAAATTTTTACTTTAAGAATTTAACATTACTATTAGGGAGAATCTAGGTAGTGTCTAGGGAGCAACAAAGGGGGACCTTCAGAAAATTCCCAAAAAAAGAACAAATCCTTGTGGAGACATGTGCACAGTTTTTGGAACCGTGGCAGAACTATGGTTCAAGCTTACGAAACTATGTCAGAATTGTGGTTCAGTTTTGCAGAATCATGGTTCAGAACCATCATGGTTATGAAAGTCCAGGTATCACGAAAAACGGGTGGAGCCGCGATTCCGATTTTTGGAACCGCGATTTCGCCCGAGGATTGCGAGGGGATCTGTTCAGGATGTGAATCCTCCTCCTGAATCAGGGGACAAAATTCAGCATGTTTCACCAGATTTGAGTAGTTGCAGAAAACTAAAATTCTCTCTTTTAACTACGTTTTACCTATATGATTTGTTTCATCAGTTTGATCAAGTTTGACTGGGATATTCAAAATGCACATTTGTTGAATTGAACAATTTATCCTAAGAAAATATTGTTGGGTTTTCCCAAAGGTTATGTTTTCCCAGGGTAAAAGTTTTTGTATCTCTTGTGCATCCTTATTCTAATGTGATATTTATTGCTCTATTGCATTTATAGTTGAAATTTTCTTAAGTATAATTACTAAATGATCTAGAATGTGCTAAAGTAAGAACAATATCATTGGAAGTAATTATCTATAAAATAAAAATGATGTTATGCAACCAGCTCACAAAACAGTAGAAATGATAGATCAACTTAAAAAAATATCCTCTTCAAGGGGAAAACCTCCTTACACAAATGAACAATTTTTGAATGATTCGAATGAAAAAAACCTTCTTTCTATATATAGGAGTCTAAGGGGTCACAATTTAATCAGAGCCCACATAACAATAATAATATAAGGCACAACAATAACAATAGTGGCTTTCTATGGAGCACAATAATAACAATATGGAAACTACATGGGCACAACAATAACAATAAGGGGGCTACACTAGTAATATAGGGACCTAACATGTCCCTCTCCTTCAAAAATGTGTTGTCCTCAATGCTAGAGTAGTTTTGGATGCTTATGTATAAAATTTGCATCCTCCCATGTCGAATCTTTAGTGGGTAAGTTGTTCCACATGATGAGATACTCAGAAATTGATTTATTTTGTAGTTGTCGAGTTCTTGTTTTTGTGACTGCTTCAGGTTCCAATATGTTTTTTCCTTCCTTGTCAAGTTCTGACAATATTTTTTGAACTAGGAGCTTGTCACCTATAACCTTCTTTAAGCATGAAACATGGAAAATTCTATGCATTACGATGCAAGAAGCTCCAATTTGTATGCCATAGTACCAATCTTTTGCAACACCTTGTAAGGACCATAGTACTTTAGTGATAATTTATTATCCTTCTTAGCTTGCTTGAGGGACATTTTTTGGTATGGTGTAGCTATAAAAACACCCAATCGCATACATCAAAACTTCTTTCACTGCGATGTTGATCTGCCTGTTGTTTCATTCGATTCCGCGCCAAAATGAAATTATCCTTTAAGAGTTGGAGAACTTGATGTTGATTCTCAATGTGATCTTCCATTGCTCGAACCTTACAATTTTCTCTTAAAGATGATATGATGGACAGTGGATGATATCCATAAAGTGCCATAAATGGGGGCATTTTTGTTGCAATATAGAAGGAAGTGTTATACCACCATTCAGTTAAAGGCAACCACTTGACCCATTGTGTTTATTTATTAGATACAAAGCAACAAAGATATCCTTCAAAACATTTGTTCACTATCTCATTTTTCCCATCAGATTAAGGATAATAAGATGAGCTATGAGCTAATTGAGTACCCAGACAAGAAAATAATTTCATCCAAAAATTTCCAGTGAAAATGGGATCTTTGTTGCTTACAATAATCTTTCGGTTTCCATGTAGCTTTTGAATTCTTTCGATAAATGTAGTAGCTAATGTACTGGCTTTAAATAGATGAGATAATGCACAAAAGTGTGCATACTTGGTAAGTCTATCAACTACCACCATGATGACACTCTTTCCTTCAGATTTGGGTGAACCTGTGATAAAACACATTGATACCTCCTCCCAACGTTGACTTGGAATGGATAAAGGTTGTAACAGACCTTAGGTCTTAATTGTCTCAACTTTATTTTGTTGGAAAACCAAACATTCCACCACAAACTTTTGAATATCAGATTTAAGGCCATTCCAAAAAATTCCTTCTTGACTCTGTGGTAATTTTTTAAAATCCTGAGTGCCCTCGTAAGGGAGACGTGTGCAATTTCAAAAGAATATTTTTTTTGAGTTGGGAATTCTTACAAAGGTATAAGCGATCCTTGTACCATAATGAATCATTTTTCCAGCTAAATGTATTAGATGTACTAGGATCTTGGTCCAACTTTTGAATGAGCATTCACACTTCATCATTCTTCCATTCATCCCTTGCTTCGATTATCCAATCTAGCTGGATAATAGAAATGGCACGAAGCAATGCTTCCACATCCTCATCTTTTCTTGAGAGTGCATATGCAACAACTTTTTGCTTCCCTTTTTCGTATATGATTTCAAAGTCATAACCCAACATCTTTGTGACCCATTTTTGCTGCTCTTTTGAAGATAATATTTGTTCCAAACAGTATTTAAGACTATCAAGATATGTTTTTACCTTGAAGTGTCTTCCCATTAGGTAAGGTCGCCATTACTTTAGTGCATGTAGTATTGCTAACATTTCCTTCTCATAAATAGGTTTGTGTAAATACTTTCCTTTGATTAGACGGCTTTCAAAAGAAATGTGTCTTCTTTCTTGCATTAAAATAACACCAATTCCATTTCCTGAGGCATCACATTCCACAATAAATGTTTTTGTGAAGTCTGGCATAGCTAATACCAGTGCTTGGCACATTTCCTCTTTAAGATGTTCAAAGGCCTTAGTTGCTTTTGGAGTCCAATAAAATGCATCTTTCTTCAGTAATGTTGTTAGAGGTGTTGCTATTCTCCCATAATTCTAAACAAACTTGCGATAATACCCTATCAACCCGAGAAATTCTCGCATATGCTTTATGGTTGTGGGAATTTTCCATTCCTTAATGGATTTAATTTTTTTAGGGTCTACCTTAACACCCTCATGAGATACAATATGACTCAGATATTCCACCTCGTGTACTCCAAAAAAACATTTGGAGGTTTTCGCATATAATTTCTTCTCCTCCAATAGCTTGAGCACCCCGTAACATGTTGAACATGATCCTTCCAATACTTGTTGTAGATTAGTATATCATCAAAAAATACTAACACAAATTTACTAAGGAAGGGTTTGAAAATGGAATTCAAACCTTGAAATGTAGAAGGTGTAGTGGTAAGGCAAAAAGGCATGACCAAAAATTCATAATGACCCTCATCTCATGAGTTCTAAATGTTGCTTTCAGAATGTCTTCAATCTTCATTCTAATTTGATGATATCCTGAACGAAGATCCAACTTGGTGAAGTAAATTGCTCCATGTAATTCATCCAATAGTTCATCAATGACAGGAATAGGATATTTATCTTTAATAGTGAGCTTGTTGAGTTCCCTATAATACGGACACATGCGCCATGATCCATCCTTCTTGTTCACCAATACTACTGGAGCGAAAAAAGAACTTTGACTAGGTTGAATTATACCGACCTCTAGCATTTCTGCAACCATACGTTCAATTTCACTCTTTTTGGCATAGGGATATCTGTAAGGCCTGATGTTTGGAGGAACACTTCCTAGAATCAAATGAATAGCGTGATTATGATCACAAATAGGTGGGAGGCCTTTGGGAGTCTCAAATACCTTCGAATGATTGTCCAAGACCTTTTGGACATCTGGAGAAATAGATGATTTCGATGTTTGAACCTCTAGTGAGAATAATTGTGCAATTACGCCCAGTTGTTCTTTATTTAAAAGCTTTTTCATGCCATTAGAGTTGATTATCTTTCCTAGTTTCCCTAAGATACCCCTTAATTGAACTTCCTTTCTTTCCCAAAAAAATTTCAATTTTTTGAAAATCAAATGTGTTGGGGCCCTTGTTTTTGTTTAAGTTTTGAACTTTTGGCCAAGACATTTTGAACTTTGACTCTTTTTGAGTTGCGGAATAAATACACATAGCAACCGCAATCGCGCCGCAGCGACCAGGAGTTGCGGAGCTACCAAGGTGGCGCGGAGCACTTGATAACTGGAGATCGAGTAGGGATAAGTGCAGATGAAAGGAACACAGCAGGAAACAGAAAGTGGAACACGCAGACATCAGAAGAGAAGCTGGGAAAAGCCAGAGTGAAGACACAGAGAAGCTGCCAATCGCGAGGAGCGGGTGAATAAAAGGCGATCACCCGGATGAAGAAGGAGATGGTTGTCGAGGGTTGAATGGATGTGAGAGAAGTCACTAGGATCAAGACTTGTGGAAGGATGCGCAGAGCAGCTGCGGAAGAATCATGCTTGTTCTTCCTATGGTTCCCTACTTTCTATGTTCTTCCTTTCTATTCTAAGACCCATCTGTAACAGACTTGTGAGTTATCAGAGAAGAAAGCTATGTAATCATGTATTCGGCCAGAAGTATAATATAAAGAAGGATTGTTGTCTCACTACATTGTTCATGCGTTGTAATGTGTTTACACTGATTTAAAAATTTTAAGTTGCGACTGTCTGAATACCCAGTTAGTGATCTTGCATGTGTGATTTGGTATATGTAATGGATGCACTTTCTTTCTTTGGTTGCGGGTTTATTCCTTACCCGTGATCTCATCCCCTTATGCATGTGGTCGCGGCACGCCTCGGGTGAGACGCACTGCTCTCCAAGAGCAGGGTGAAAATGCCGGCGTGTTCCTAGACTACACCGGACCCCTTGTTGGCCACAACCCTTGAACCTGGGTCTTGCCCGCGAGATCTAACTTTTCGCCAACAAATGGTTCCGTTGCCAGGACCTGCATGTTCTGAGGGGATCTAGATCATGGTCTCGAGGATTTTTGAAGGAGAAATACGGCAATGGTGGGATGATCATCTTGACCATTTCATTACTCAGCAAGCGGAGCTGACCAAGAAAAAGGAGGTGACGATCAGGGAGATTGTTCTTTTCTCTGACTCAGCTAGTGATACGTACGAAATCTTCTGGGGAAGGTTCCCTACGGACCTTTAAAACTAGTTGCAGAGGTTACGAATGACGGTGCCCCAAGAAGGCTTGCGAAAGATAAACCGCAGGTGGGCGCACGGAGACCTGGTAGCACTGCATCGGGTAGATACTGAACTAACCCGCGCAGTGGAGTTTTGGGTAAGGACCACGTTGGAAGGCTATGCTGTGGAGTTTACCGCTGAGTGTTACCAATCCTTCTCAAAGGCCGAGGCTGTTTTTCACTCAGGGCTGAGGGGGAAGCTATTGAAGGAGATTCCGCTGTGGATCAAAGCCCTGATGGTGGACGAAGGGTTGATTGAATTCCACAAAACAAGTATGGAGGCGTAAACCACCCGTACTGGGGGAAGGATTGAGGGGACCAATGCTGTGTAGACTGTGAGAGTGGGGAGCGGGGGATGGACGTTGAGGCCGCATGAAAGTTGCGAGAGTCACATGCACATCGGCGGGCACAGATCGCCGATAGGTGGCGAAGAAGGGTGATGAGAGATTTGAAGAGAAGGGAAATCGAGAGGAGAAATCAGAAGGAGGTGCCTCAGAAGATGAGAACCATGGGTTTGGATGCCCGGACAGGAGACGGGATGGCAGCGGACGTACAATGGGTGCATGGGAGCCCAGCGACGTGAGAAAGAGAAGTAACGACTAGCGAAGATAATGGAAAGATGCAGCCCGAAGAAAGTTCCGATGACGAATGGCACAGCGTGATGCAGCAGATGTTCCAGGATCAGACGCCACCCACCCCTCCAGGCAGCCCTACGTCCCACCTTCCGCATGGCCAGGAACCCGACCTTCCCCTGGTACTTTATCAACCTTTAAGAAATATTTTTATTCAGTTACAAGCATTAAGTCAATCATATAGTAGTTCAGCGGTGTCGGTAATGCCCAGTAGCAGCAGCGTTACTAGTATTAGTATTTTCCCTAGTGGGACTGTTACGCAACCAGGACTCGGAGGTTTTATCCTGGTTAATTCTCCGCAAGTACACATGGCTGGATCTTTCACCCGGTATCCAGAGTTCTCTGGCCGGGGAAATGACGACGTAGAACAACACTGGTATCTGTGCGAAGCCATCTGGAGGGCTCGACAGACGCCGGATGCAGGGAAGTTAATAGAGTTTCAAACCACGCTCAGAGAGAGAGCTCTGCATTGGTTCATCAAGTGGTCTGAGGTGCACCCTAACCCGGTAATTGCGGACGTGAAGCGGGATTTTGTCCACGAATTCAAGCTTCCCCAGACAGACCAGCAGGGCCTGTCAGAGCTGTGGGAAGTTAAGCAGAAGGAAGGTGAGACCGCGTGGGAGTTGATGCGGCGATTCAAGGATGCGATCGGGAAACTGAGCTACCCGATCGATCCAAACCATCAAAGGGACTGGTTCATCAAGGCTCTGCTCCCCTTGACACAAACCCCTCTCACTCAGCAGAAGATTGATAATCTGCAGGACGCTTTGGAGCAGGCCATGAAGATTGAAGCCATGGCGGGATACCCACAGGAATACAGGGGGGGTTGGCCCCGCAAGACCCTTCTCTGATAGGGTTGCAACACCAGATCGCCAGCTTGACCGAAAAGCTCAAGAAAATTCAGCCAGCAAGACCAGCGCGACCGAATGTTTGGTGTACTCATTACCTGGTCGAGGGACACGCCGCAACCGAATGTCCTCGGTTGCGCGGTGCAGGAGTTGGACCCTCAGTTGCAGCAATTCAGGGGGGTCCACCACCAGGGGGTGGCGCGGCGATGAACCCGCAGGGAGTTTACCAGCCGCAACAGACCTTTGCGGCGTTCCAACCACAACCGAGGTCCTCCACCACAGAGTACTGTGAGATTTGTCGGACGATGGGGAATCCTCCTCGGATGTGCCCAATATTACAGAAGTACTCCACGGTGCCGAATAATGTATACTGTGAATTCTGTGTGTCTACGATGCACAACACTGAGTAGTGCAGGGCGCTCGACGCACTTGCGGATCGATTAGATCGTCCCTCGTACAGGGTGAACGAGGCTCCAAGGGGAAGAGGTGGAGGCATGCGGGGAGGCCGAACAGGAGGATGCGGTCCGGTAAAATGCTACAACTGTGACCAGGAGGGTCATGTGGCTCGAGAATGTCCCCTTCCACGACGACCCTGGTGTTCCCAGTGCCGGGTCAACGCCCATGCTACAGAAGACTGTCCGAAGCTCATCAAGAAGTGGGAAGAACGGGTGAGGCAGAGGGGAACGAATCTGATAAACTCAGAACCGCGCAGCACCGCAACCCCTGACATGCAGAACGTTGCGATAGTAACACGGGGTGGAAAGAAGACTGGAGACGATGCCGACGAGAAGGAGCCAGCATGAGTGGTTCGGCCGACATCTCCAAAGAAGTTGATCAGGCCCGAAGTCCAGAAGAAGTATTTTCAAGAAGCGGTTGAGGCATTCGCCCAGTTGCGGAACGAGGGAGGGCTGGAGGAGCCCTGGCGGCCGGAATCCGGTGCGCAGAACGCCGCAGATGCGGTGGTCGAGGATTGGCTCCGGCTATTCCTCAGGATTGTTGATAACGCTGGGTTGCGGCAGCAGCTCAAGCAGGCTTTAGACGGAGCGCTGCAAGGGCGCACAGAACCCGGAAATATGGTGGATGCTAGGCCTCAATACGTGCAACGTGTCAAGCGGAACAAGCAACGAACAGGCAAAGAATTCCGGCTTAACACGCAGGTTGCAGGGTTCCAAATCAGCGACACCATGTTGGACCTGGGTTCTGATGTAAACATATTGCCACGGAAGACATGGGAGGCTCTTGGAAAGCCACGGCTCGCCTATTCCCCAATCCAACTCAGGATGGCGAACCAGTACTGTATTTTGCCAATCGGCCGACTCGAGGGTGTTGAGGTCGACGTTGCGGGGGTAAAGACATACACTGACTTTGAGGTTATTGATATCATGGGCGATAAGGACCCCTATCCTGCTTTACTTGGCATTGATTGGGCTTTTGAGAATTACGCGATCATCGACCTCAAGAAGGAGCTGATGACCTTTGAGGATGGGGAGGTACGGCTCACTCAGCCTCTCGACCCATATCAGGGTCCGCAATATACAGAACCGGTGGACAGTCGGGAGGATGCTCAGATGATGGACCATCTGTACCAGATGACTGCAGGGAAGCGGGACGATTATATTAACCTGACAGCAACTGGCTCTATCAGTTGGCAGAGTGTGTAGAGTTCGGAACTCAGATCCGAGCTCGCGTGGGAAGACTGGCAGCAAGGGGGGTATGAGACCACTACGCGGAGATGTGCCTCCATCGCTCAGGTCCGGTGGGTAGGGACTGAGATCCGCGGATACCCCACATTATCAAACATGCAAGCAGTGAATACGTTTATTGCCAAGGTGGAAGACCGGGTCCCAGAGGAAAGCCGGATACCACTCTTGGATGTAGCCCTGAAGTCAACGTCGGGACGATGGTGGAACAATCACCGCAACAATCTGTTGCGATGGGAGCGTGTGGCCGACGCTTTGCGGGCACGCTTCAAAGAGGAGGAAGGGCCCTGCATTACACTTAAACATCAGGGAGCTTCCGACCCGCGACAACATTTGCGGGCGTGCGAGGAACAGTGGCGTAGCGCCAAATACCCCGAGGAGTTGTGGGTCTACAGGTTTTTCCACTCTTTGGGTACAATTCCCCAGGCCTGGTACCTGGAGGAAGAGCGGAAACAGGGAACCCACTCCTGGCAAGCAGTCACTGAAAAATTCGTCCAAAGCTTCTCGTTCGAAGGGGAGACGGCGCAGGAATCTCAGGCCCTACAAGCTATCAGGGAGGTTCTGTTTTTCCGCCATCCTGAGCCCGATGAGGGCCCGATGGCGTCACGCTCCGGGGTGAAGCGCGAATTGGTTTGCCAACGAATTGACGGTGATCCGGAGGATGATAGTTTGGAGGAACTTAGGCATCTCTATTTTGACAAAAAGGAAGGCGAGCGCAGCATCCGTGACGAGCCGACGACAGAAGGAGTCCATTTGCAGCCCCTAAAGACAAAGAAGCTGAACATTGGAATGGAGGCGAAACCTAAGCTGGCAACAGTGGGGGATTACTGGGACGAGGAGACGACAAGAGAAATTTTCAGCCTCCTCCGGGAGTATGAAGATTTATTTCCGTCATCAGTTGCAGACCTGAAGGGGATCAAAGGGGATTTGGGCGAGATGTGCATCACACTGAAACCAGGAGCCAGGCCGGTGAAGCACCGACCCTACCGGTTGAATCCACGTATCAAAGAGAAGGTCAAGATCGAGATCGACAAGATGCTGGCTGCGGGTCTCATCTTTCCAGTAGAAGAAGCCGAGTGGGTAAGTCCCATTGTCATCCAGAACAAGAAGGACAAAGCGGAAATCCGTGTCTGTGTAGACTATCGGAGTTTGAATAATGCTTGTATCCACGATCCGTTTCCCACTCCCTTCAGCGATGAAGTTCTAGATCATGTCGCGGGAAACGAAGCTTATTCCTTCACTGATGGGTTTTCGGGCTACCTTCAGGTGCGCCTCGCCGAGGAAGACAAAGCAAAGACGACATTCACAACTGAGTGGGGATCATTCGCATACCACGTTATGCCGTTTGGTCTAAAGAACGTACCGGCTGTGTTTTCTCGGATTGTCATTGCGGCTTTCCGGGAGTACATTCACAAGTTCCTGGAAGTCTATATGGATGATTGGACAGTTTATAGCCTGCTGAAGAAACATGCCTCCCTGTTGCGTGTTATGTTCGACCGGTGTCGCCAGCTGCAGATTTCCTTGAACTTGAAGAAATGTATTTTTGCAGTACCATTCGGCACACTCTTGGGTCACGTGGTGTGCAAGCAAGGGGTCTGCGTTGATCCTGCCAAGGTCACGGTCATCGTCCACATGGAGGCCCCCGAGAATGTGAAGCAGTTGCGGGCACTGCTCGGGCACACAGGATACTACAGGCGGTTTATCCGCAATTATGCCAAAATCACTGCCCCTTTGGAGAAACTGTTGCAGAAGTCAGAAGCATTTGAGTGGACGGTGGAGTGCAGGAAGGCACTCGACACATTGAAGGAAAAATTGGTGACGACACCCATACTGGTCCATCCGAACTGGGATAAGCAGTTCCATGTGCACATTGATGTGTCCGGAATTGCGCTTGGCGCGGTATTGGCGCAACCCGGGGAAACGACAGTTGACCACCCGGTATACTTCGCCAGCCGACGATTATCGAATGCGGAGAAGAATTACACCACGACCGAGCGGGAGGCGTTGGCGATGGTGTACTCTCTCCAGAAGTTCCGCCACTATCTTCTGGGCGGCAAATTCACATTTTTTACGGACCATTCTGCATTAAAATATCTGGTAAATAAGCCTGTGTTGGAGGGAAGAATCTGCCGATGGCTTCTACTTTTTCAGGAGTTCACGTTTGAGGGGATTGTCAAGCCGGGCAGGTTAAATGTTGGTCCCGATCACTTATCCAGGTTGGAGACGGGAGAGAATGAAGGCCCGTTGGACGATCAGCTTCCCGATGCTGACCTCTTCCGAGTTGAAGCAGTACCAGATTACCTGGCCGACATTGCCACGTATCTGACCACGGGACAGTGCCCTGAAGATTACACCCTGCTTCAGAAATGCCACCTTGTTGTCCGGGCGGCCGATTACCAATTGATTGCGGGGCAGCTGTACAAATTGGGGCTGGATGAGGTGTTGCGCAGGTGTGTTCTTGACCACGAGCGGGAAGCAGTGATGTGGGAATGTCACAGCGGTGTTGCGGGAGGACACGTAGGTGCCAAACCCACCACAAGGAAGGTGCTTCAAGCTGGCCTATGGTGGCCGACGGTACATGCAGACTGTAAGGCCTATGTGAAACGTTGCGATATTTGTCAGAGGACGGGAAGGCCTTCGCACCGGGACGAGCTCCCGCTACACCCAGTGCATGTGTTGCGGCCGTTTGAAAAATGGGCTGTTGATTTCATAGGCCCCATCTCACCAATCGCTCTCCATTCCAAAGCCCGGTACATCATCACCGCAACGGATTACCTCACCCGGTGGGCTGAGGCGGTAGCGGTACGCGACTGCTCGGCAGAGACCGCTGCCCGGTTCATCTTTGAACACATCATCAGCCGTTTTGGCTGCCCAAGGATCTTAACCAGCGATCAGGGTACGCATTTCATTAATGCCACGGTCAAGTCGCTACTGGACACATTTATGATTCAGCATCATAAAAGCAGCCCATACCACCCGCAGGCCAATGGTACGGTGGAAGCCTTCAATAAGATTCTTGAGAAGGGCTTGACTAAAATTTGCAATGCTCAGCGGGACGATTGGGATGAGCGGCTACCAGCGACATTGTGGGCTTACCGGACCACGGTAAAACGTTTGACCAACTAGACGCCATTCCAGCTGGTGTATGGCCGGGAAGCTGTGATTCCCGCCGAGTTCACTGTACCCAGCCTTTTGATTGCAACGACCCTTCAATTCTCAGAAGAGGCGTCACTTCAGGACCGCCTCCAGGAGCTACAAGAGCTGGATGAGGCTCGATTCCTCGCGGAATTCCACCAAAAGGTCCAGAAGGCTAGACAGAAAGCATGGCACGACCGCCACATAAAAACTAAAGCTTTCCAAGTTGGCGGCAAAGTTCTTTTGTACGACAGTCGGTTCCAGAAATTTCCAGGCAAGCTCCAGATGCACTGGTTGGGACCGTATTTTGTCATCGAGATCCGCGACTCAGGCGCCATTCGGTTGGCACAACTGGACGGCACAGTTCTTTCAGGATGGGTGAATGGCGCACGCCTGAAGCCCTACCAGGAGTAGGTACCTTCTCACTTTTCATTAATAACTCTCGCAACCGAGAGAACCCGTAGAGTAGCGTAGTTGAATAACTCTCCCGCAACCGGGATGGATGTAGGTAGTCTTTTCCAATTGTCGGTACTCAGTCAAATAATCAGTCAGTTGCGGGAACATTACCGCAACTGCCTGTGGTCGGGGCGGGCCAGTCCAGCATGTCACCGCTCCAGTCCAGCGTGTCGTGCACGAAGGATTCATCCTCGTGCCAGTGTCTGTCTAGGTCATAACCGTCAGTCCTTTTGTCAGTCCGTAGGATCACTCAGATTTGGTCATAAATTCCCTTAATGGACAGTAATCATACCGTAATCATTTTCCATCACCCGCAGTTCCCTCAGCCGTCGAGTCCGCCCATCTCCCCATGACGTCGTCAGCAACTGTCAGATTACACACAGGCCTGCGATTGATCGCACGATTATCGCAGGCAAGAAAGATAGCAAGAATTAATTGCCGTTATGGAGTCTCATCAACTCCGCGCGTGCCAGCAGATGGACCAATTTGCATGAAGGCTATCAACAAGAGGATGACGAACCAATTCAATTTGGAAGTTGCAGCAACTCCGGAGCATTCGCAGTATCAGAGCACTCAGCACCTCGCAGGAAGTTACAGAAGGATCGTCCAAGTCTATCAGAGACGCGCCAAGATGCCGAGAGCTCTTCTCTCAGTTCCTGAACCAGCATTAGATAGTAGAATTCACAGAGTAGAGTCACTGGTCGGCAAGTATGACAATGCACCATGTATGGACGCCAACTTGTCTGACCCAGCTGAGTTTCCCCATCTCCATTGGCAGACATTCATGGAACACCATTACATGCCCGGGAGTAGCTCTAACAATCGAATGCGGGAAGAATTCCGGGGCCTACAGCAGTCGACTTTGATGAATTTGAGGAGTCTTCCCGTCTTCGGAACCACCAGACTAGTTCTGCAATGCACCCGGTTCCTCCTCAGTCGGGTGCAGAACGGGTCCCTGTGGCTTAACGAAGAAATTCCAATACATGCTGCAGACATTAGTCGGCTTACGGGGCTATCCCAAACAGGTGCAGATGTCTCCACTGCGGGCCAGACATCTTCCAAGCGCGCCCGGAAGTCGGCTGACGCGGACCTCTACACCAAGTATGGCACTCGCCGGGGTGGCAAAGGTGCCAAAATAGATTTGATAAACGTACCAGAAATCCAGTTCGCTTGCTACCTAATCGCTAGCAAGACCATGCGCCACTACACGAAGGGAGAGTGCACTCTGGACATTATTTCCATTGCAGAGCATTGCGTCCAGGGAGTCAGGTTGAATTGGAGCTCGTTTGTGTTGAAGAAACTCTTCGCGGCTTGCGAAGACAACTACAAGCGGACTACCCGGTTTTATTTACGAATTTTTATCTTAGTGTTCGCCATGTGGAGTAGCACCTCCTCGAATGGTGCCGGGCGGAGATCACTGTAAGCCAGCCGCTCGCGATGAGATATTCCCCCTGGCAGTTGTCCAGGGACCCCAGCAGCAAGCAGGTGAACGCAACAGCGTTCCGCGAATGGTATGGGATGATGGTCGATGTGGTCACTTACCAGCAACGGGTGCCTCGGCACCTGTTGGATGAATACAGCGAACAAGTGTGGTTTGGCGTCAGCCACAACCACACTTTCATTCGGACGACTTGCGTACTGCACCACACTTTTCATATGGCGCCCCTTCGCTTCCAGCTGAATGACAATGTTTTCCACAGGGAGGTCTCTGCGTGGCCGGGGGTTGTCCAGCACATTAGCGATGGAGTCATCCGCTACAATTTTGAGGGGATGAGGCCTTATGAGGGACACACGCGGCGGCTGGGATCTTCACAAGTTGTGAGCAGGTACAACACCGGATACGAAATTTGTTACTACGGGCGGACTGTTTGAATCGCTGGTCCCCATCATGTTCATTTATAATGACAGGCAGCGACTCATGGCTAACAACCGAGTTGTTGGTGGGTGCCCCTATATTTCCTTCTTTTACTGAATTTCGTATAAATCGGTCCCGTGGTCTCTCCAACACCGCCCCCCTCACTTCCCCCATTCGCACTAACCTGTTCACTTCTGCCACCCCCCTCATCACACCAATGGGTGAACAGGGCCCCGAACCCGATTCCGCCGACCCACCTCCATCCAAGAGGGCCCGCACTACGGCCACAGATCCAGTGGTGGATCTTACGGAGGATGATCCACCAGCCACTCCGCCCACAGCAACTTTGATTCCAGAGGAACCGCTGATTGATCCGGCAGATTTCCTCAACATTCGTCTCCCTCACACCTCGTTCACTACATCCTCCGCCCCCTCCACTAGCCGACCACATGCCACCTCCCCCAATCCGTCCACTTCCTCAGCCACTGTGTCAGATTCTTTGATCCGGGAACTTTTCGGCGGTGACCACGAGGCGGAGGTCACCTCCAGTACTGCAGCCGTGGTACCACCGGTTGACTCCGTGGCCACCTCCCGGGATCCTCTTCCAACTATATCTATCCAGCCAGCCACAGTTGGGGCAGATTCAGCCGCCCCGCTACGGAAAACCATGCGGCCAGGACCGGCGGGCACGGTGGCCGCCGGTCGGCGGCGGCGAAGACGCCGGTCCATCCTCCGGATATTTCGGCCCCGAGCGGCGGCCGCGGGCGGTTTCGCGGGAACGAGATGCCGGACGAGGGTGCACCCGGCCACAACCGTGCGGGCTCAGCGAGTCCGGCACGGTGTGTACACTCATTCGACGGGCGGCCCTCGAGACGACGATTCACCAAGGCTCCCGGCGGCGGCGGTGCCGACGACGGGGAACCAAATCACGGCGCTTACTGAACAGCGCAATCAGCTATTGCAGGAGAAGACCTACCTCCAGGAACAGGCCACCATTGTTAATCAGGCGCTTTCCAGCGTATGGCCGGAGGCACGGGCTCACCATGCCCCACTCCCTGCTCGCATCGAACAGGACAGCATAGCTTTACAAGCTCACCAGCTCGGGGACGTCTTCACTACCATTTGCAGAGAGAACCAGGAATTACAAGCGGCGTTGGCCGCACGGCCTACCCTCCCAGATCGGACGAGGGACCATTCGGGAGCGGAGTGACGCCCCGGCGGGCGGGGGCGGTTGGTCTGGGGCTCTTCTTCCCGCTGCCGGCCGCTCCCTTGCTCTGCGCACTTTGTAGGGTGCTCACTCGCGTTAGCGCCGAAGACGTGGCCCCGCCGGCCCGGTACCGCAACAGTTGCCGGGACATTCGGGCGGCCTCGGACCGCAAGGTTAGATCGGCTCTACGCCCGGTCGGGACGAGCGGAACTACATGCGGATAGTGAGCAGATAAAGCGAGCGACCAAGCACGATCATCCAGGAGATTCGTCCGTCCTTCGCACCCATCATGACGCTATGCACAGTGCAGATGCCAGGCGAAGACGACTCGCCTGCGATGTTCGGGGGCTGCCCAACGCCCTGAACGAAAGCCGCCGTAACCGAATCTCTCAAGGGCTGACGCCCAGGAATGGCGACAACGGTGGCGACCTTCACGAGCTTAGAATTCAACACTCGGCGAGGTCCCGGAGTTGGGGCCCTTGTTTGGCCAACCGGATGGCGGAGTATAGCAGGAAAGGGTGGCGGAAGAAGGAACAGCAGAGCAGGGCACGGAAGCCAGCGGGGGAATGGAAATAGAAACTGTTATTTGTGATTGACTCGCGGACGAGTCAAAGAATTGTGGTCGGGGCCTGTTGGGGCCCTTGTTTTTGTTTAAGTTTTGAACTCTTGGCCAAGACATTTTGAACTTTGACTCTTTTTGAGTTGCGGAATAAATACACATAGCAACCGCGACCGCGCCGCAACGACCAGGAGTTGCGGAGCTACCAAGGTGGCGCGGAAGCGCTCGATAGCTGGAGATCGAACAGAGATAAAGTGCAGATGAAAGAAACACAGTAGAAAACAGAAAGTGGAACACGCAGACATCAGAAGAGAAGCTGGGAAAAGTCAGAGTGAAGACACAGAGAAGCTGCCAGTCGCGAGGAGCGGGTGAATAAAAGGCGATCACCCGGCTGAAAAGAAAGGTTGTTGTTGAAGGTTGAATGGATGTGAGAGAAGTCGCGAGGATCGAGACCTGAGGAAGGATGCGCAGAGCAGCTGTGAAAGGATCGTGCTTGTTCTTCCTATGGTTTCTTACCTTCTATGTTCTTCCTTTCTGTTCTAAAACCCATCTGTATCAGACTTGTGAGTTATCAGAGAAGAAAGCTATGTAATCATGTGTTCGGCCAGAAGAATAATATAAGGGAATATTTCTGTCTCAATACGTTGTTCATGTGCTGTAATGTGTTTACACTGATTTAAAATTTTAAGTTGCGACTGTCTGAATACTTAGTAAGTGACCTTGCATGTGTAATTTGGTATATGTGATGGATGCACTTTCTTTCTTTGGTTTCAGGTTTATTCCTTACCAGTGATCTCATCCCCTTATGCATGTGGTCGCGGCACGCCTCGGGTGAGACGCACTGCTCTCCAAGAGCAGGGTGAAAATGCCGGCGTGTTCCTAGACTACACCGGACCCCTTGTTGGCCACAACCCCTGAACCTGGGTCTTGCCCGCTAGATCTGACTTTTCGCCAACAAAATGCTATTGTAACCATTGGACTCCTAGTATAACATCAACACCACCCATAGAAATGGAAAGCATTGGACTATTCAATACATATTCCCCTACGGTTAGCTTTATATTATGGCACTTTCCAAAGCAATTTATAGTTCATCTATTTGCAACCATCACTTAATACTCGATGCTGGATATAGGAAGCAATTCAATTTTTTGGCTATCTTACAATGAATAAAATTATAGGTACTACCCGAATCAATCAACACTATTACATTTGTCTTCTTGATATGTCCTTCTATCTTGAGAGTTTGAGGAGTGGTAATTCCTGCCAATGCATTACAAGATATGGTTGGATTCATTTCTTCTTTCTCTAGGGTTGGTTCTTGGTATATATCCTCTTCTTTAGAAGTTTATTATTCCATTTATTCCTCCTCTTCACAATCTATGTAAAATAATTCCTTCTCAGCACACTTATGACCCTTAGTTCATTTCCTATCACAACTGTAACAAAGCTCCTTTGCTATTTTTTCTTCCAACTGTTGTGGTGTCAACCTTGTAGGTTGTGTGAAAATTCCAAGATCTAGATCTAGAATCCCTACTACAACAAGTTGAACTACTTCTCATGCTTCTAAATATGATTTAACAAGTTATTAAAATATTTCTTCTTAAGATATCGAAGCAGTTACTGAAGCAACGTTCACTTATTAAAATACATTTGTGAATACAAAAACTGAGCAAGAAGAATAATGCACAACAAGGCACCGTTATTTTTGGACAAATGTCCCCAAAAAAAAAAATGCGAGAAAACTGATGCAACAAATCTGAGGGTTTTATTATTAAGCAGCAGTTATTCTGTATACAACTCTAAATGTCTCACGGAAGATTCAGTTACAGAGAAAGAAATCAGTGAGTATACCTCACTCTACAAGTCCTGGCTGATTTGGTAGTTGAAATGACGAAACCCCAGCTCCCACTTCGTTGCCTTTATGCAGTAGCTGTGTGGCCTTGCATGGGGTCAGATCTGGTATTGTGTCACCCCTTCTATGTAATCTTTCAACCCTTCCGAAAAATCGATCCAACCCTTCCCGACTCAGATCTGGTATTGTGTCACCCCTTCTGCGTAATATTTCAACCCTTCCGAATAATCAATCCAACCCTTCCAGGCTCAGATCTAGATTTCCCCAACTGAAATCAAACTTTCTATTGAAGAACTGTGTTGCCTCTATCTGGAGCCCACGTGGCCCTGCGTCACCCCTTTCGAGTGCTACGTCACTCACTCTGGGCTCTGCGTAGCCTCCTTGTCTTTCTCTACTTTCTCTATTGCTTATCCTTGGCCCGGAGAAGATCCACCTACAAAAATTGTCTCTGCCCCTTAACTACAATCAAGAATCACTTAGATCTAATTTTCGTCCGAGCACTGCTCCATCAGAAAAATTCGATCTCTAGATCCTCTCAATGTAATTTACAAATGACCGTCAAGTCTTCTTTATAGCCTTCTCGTTGAAAAATCAATGGTAGAGATTAGATCTCCAATCAACGACTAAGATTATATTAGACTTGATCTGCTTTATATAAAAGATTTACCCACAGTTTACATTAATACTCATTAATTATTTTAATTTCCTAAATTAGACTTAGAGTCCTCATTAAAAATAATTAAATTTTCTTATACAATTGTCTGAGTGGAAGTTCCCAAAACGATTTCTGGGTTATTTGTAATGCATATGACTAAGCCTCTCCAAAAATTTTGAGACTTAGAGCACATCTGATGCTACCAAAAATCAACAGGTTGTGGAAGGCTAGGCATAGCAACACTTCCATCTTTATGGTTGTGAGTGGTAGGCTTCATTGTTGCCATAATTTTGCTTTCAATTTTTCTTTCCACCTAAATTCCTTCTCCAATGAATCAGGTTCCCAAAGGTGAACCTCATGTTGGATGCTATCCTTTAAAGTCCCTATGAAGACATCAATCCTATGCTCCTCCAGAATATTATTTACCCGTATATTCAATTTTTGGAAGTCCTTAATGTGCTTCGCCATTGAACCCTTTTGTTTGAGATTTATCAATTGGCTAAAGAAGGTGTTGCTCTTTGTATCTTCATAATGTGTTATCATTTCCTCTGTAAAAAATGACCAAGTGATAAGTGGTTTACAAGAACAAAGCCATCAATACCATACAAACTGATTGGGTTCTAAATATAAAGTTGCAATGTGTACCTTTTGTGTGTGTTGCACATTATGGAGATCAAAATATTGCTCCATTTGTAGTATCCACGTTACCAAATCCTTGCCATCAAACTTCCTCATATCGATCTTTGGAATATGGTGGGTCTTCAATCCAACGTTGGAGTCTATGAAATCATGATTAACATTTATTTTGTTCTCATCATGAGTTTCATCTAATACCTTTTCGCCATTAGGAAACATTTCTTGTAGCAACTTTGTCAAACCTTCCTTCAAACCTTCCATGTCTTCTTTTAAACCATTTTTTGAATCTTCCATGTTGCCTTTCATTTTTGCTCCTATGTCATCCACCAAACCTTCCATGTCTGATTTTAAACCATTCTTCAAACCATCCATCTTAGCTTCCATTTCTTTTTTGGTTACTCTTTGCAAGAGCGAACTTTGTTTCACTTGGTCTCGTAATTTTGATATATCATGCATTTTTTCCTCTTCTTCATCCGTCAAAGTAGAGCTTTCTGGTTGCTTACAAAGTGTTTCCATTTTCTTGCCTCAAGTCATTTTGGAATCAAACAATGATATTTATGTTTCAATATGCCCCTTGAATCACTTCAAACTGCAAATTTTAAAAAAAGTATACACATTTTTCTTTCTTTATAGGAGCTTAATATTGAATTTGTTATATCTCTGTAATTTCAGACCTCCAATGTCTGAAATTTCATCCTGTGGTAGCCCTTTGAGTCTTCTTTTGAACCCCACAAGTCAGACCAAGATTGGATTCTTCAAGAAAGAGTTATGCCCTATCTACCACGATGACCTGCTACCACGATGACCTGATTATAGACTAGTTTAGTAGAGCAAACTTGTACGAAATGCCACGTTTCACTGTTTCAACTTTTGGCCTTGAAATTGTGTAAATTTTCGTAGATGTTCTATGCTTGATGCAACTTTAATTTTATCCCCAATATCAAACAGCAATCACATAAACAAGAAAGTAAAATGTTGATAGAACATACAAGTAGATCGACAGAAGACAAGCCAAAAATATATATGTGTGTTGGTGCGTTATAGTGGTCAACAGGATGCTTCAACCAACAAAGTCTCAATACAGTCAGCCAACCAGAAGTGTCACACAACCCTCTCGGACAACAATATTAGTCAACCCAAAGTCAATGAAAGTCAACATTGTCCCAGTCAACGGTCGACGCAAAACAGCAACCAACAAAGTCTCAATATAGTCAGCCAACCAGAAGTGTCACGCAACCCTCTCGGACAACAATATTAGTCAACCCAAAGTCAATGAAAGTCAACATTGTCCTAGTCAACGGTCAACACAAAACAACAACAGCAAAAAGTCAATGCAACCCTGTCAAAGTCAACGATCAACCTCGATTTTTGTGCCAATAAATGCGGAATGAAAAAATCAGAATTCTGACCAAGATTTGGGTAAGTTTGACCATGCGTTAACCAAAGTCAACGCTGGTCAACTCTGCATTGAAAACCCTAAGTCAAAAAAACAAAAATTCCTTTTGCTGCATTTCCCATGTGTGGAGAAGAAGAGACTCCAAGTGTTGATTGAACCAATCAGATGAGGAGAGAGAATGTTTGATGATGGATGAGTAAAAATGACCTCTAACGTTGACCTATATATATCCATTAGTGAGGGCGTGTGACACAACTGTTGGGGCTTCAAGCCTACATTTCAATTCAGGCCAACCTGCACATATTTTGAATAAATTCAAAATAAATGTTCTGCTCATCGGATCAAGATGATCTTTAGATCGATCTTGCACCTCTCCGAAAGAGGAATCCAATAAAAATATTGGCATCTTTATCTGAGCACCACAACATGGAGTTTGGACCTAGTTGTCCAAAATTAACACTCCCTCTCAACTAGGGAGAACTCCATCCACCTGTGCCATCCAAACATCGTGCGTCATCCCGCCATAACTTGCTTTGCTAGCTTCCTTATTTCAGAACAGAAATGGGTCAATCACAAAGACATCATTCCCACTGACAGATTCAGCCCAGAGGTTTGAAACCTCTATAGGACTCAAAAGAGTCTCATACCAACTCAAAGTTGGCTTACCTGACCCGAAGTCAGTTGGAGGTCCGAAACCTCACTAGACTTGATCCTAGATCAAGTGGTTGGACATGTGCCATCCTAGACATAGAGAGTAAGACAATCTCTGATGTGTCCATTGGTCTTTGCTACTAGTCTCTAGCTTTTCACAACTCACTGGCCAAATGAGAGGTACTTCCCATGAGTCCAGGACTCAATGGGTAGGATGCATACGGGGCACAGATCATGAGAGGTGAACCAACTCAACATCATAATGGTGGGAAAAAAGCACCACAAGGTTTGGCAAGCCTAGCCCCGTGTGTGCTTATAGCTCCGACAAGCTATCCCCAAAGCCCCCCAGAGCTCCCAGAGCTTATCGTCCAACAAGACCCTCAACATAGCGTGGTTCCACGATTCCAAGATTCTCACGGAAGGTTAAGCACTTGACCTTCCCCAAGGGCTCTATGAGAATATCCATGACCTGCTCATCAGTTCCTATATGATCAAGCCTTACGGCGCCTCGCTGTACCATATCCTGGATAAAGTGGTACCTGATATCAATATGCTTGGATCGATTATGGAACATGGGATTCTCGAACAACTGAATCCCACTCTGGTTATCACAGAGTATCACTGTGGTATCTAGCACATGCCCGAACAGCTGACTAAAGAGCTTTCACAACCAAATTTCTTCACAACAGGCCATACTCGCTGCAATGTATTTGACCTCCACGGTGCTCGAAGCCACCGACTTATGCTTCCTGCTCATCCAAGATATCGAAGCAAAACCAATCCAAATGTGCTCTTTCGATCCACCACACTGCTAGCCCAATCGGCATTAGTATATCCATGGAGTTTCACGCTCCCGACAGTGTATCTCAACCCATGGTTTATCGTGCCCTGAATATATCTCAATAGATCCTTGGCACCAACCCAATGAATTTGATGAGGATCAACCATGTGTTGACTCAAAGTGTTCACTGCAAAACATACATCCCGACGGGTGTTCACTAAGAACATCACAGCCCCTACGAGTTGACGATACTCAATAAGATTTGCTAGCACAGGCCCAAAAACACTGCCACTCAACTTCTTAAAGTTGAGCTCCATCGGTGTCGACACGGACATACAGTCCACCATTCCAAATCTTTCCAGAAGCTTCACAATATATTTTCCTTGAGAAAGGAAAATCTCGCCAAGTTTATGCCAGACCTCCAGGCCTAGGAAGTAATGCGTCAGTCCTAGTTCCTTCATCTCGAACTCAGCAGTGAGCTCCCTCTTACACTGATGAATGAGAGGGTCAGCACCTATCAGGAAGAGGTCGTCCACATACATCACCAAAATGAGAGGCTTTTCTCTATCAACCTTGAAGTAAAGGTTCAGATCAACATTACTATGAGTGAAGCCCAGCTTCATCAGGTAGCCATCTATCCTCTCGTACCAAGCTCTTGGTGCTTGCTTCAACCCATAGAGGGCTTTATTCAAATTGCAAACGTGGGTGTCCCAATCTTGGACTTCGAACCCCAGAGGTTGCTCCACATACACCTCTTCCTTTATCGCACCATGCAGAAATGTGGTTTTCACATTGAAGATTCCATCCTTGCATAGTATCAAGGGCTATGATAGATCGGATGGTGGTATATCAAGCCACAAGTGCAACTATATGATCATAGTCTATGCCTTCGTTTTGAGAGAAGCCACAGGCAACGAATCTTGCCTTGAACTTTTCAGCACTACCATCAGATCCATGCTTGATATTATAGAGCCATTTTGAGGTGACAACTGCTTTGTCCTCCAGTCTTGGAACCACATCCCAGACATCATTCTTCATAATGGACTCATATTCTTCATGCATAGCATCTTTCCAGACTTGATGCTTTATAGCTTCCTCAAAAGATCTAGGCTCAGATCGTACGATTGTACTCATGGCTGCTAGATACCCTTGGTATCTATTCGGCTTCTTGCTTTCACGAAATGTCCCCCTTGGGGCCATATGTCTCTCGGCATCCTCGAGAGTGTGCCTCAGCCATGATGGTCTTTTCCTCATTGAAGGAGGTGGATCAATAGGGTCCATCGGTCCTTCAACATCGGGCAACGTCTCATCCTTCGGTTCTTGATTTCCAGGCCTTGCTTCATGATCTTCCTCAGATCTTGGAAGATTGATTACTTTCCTACGGGAAGCATCATCGTCAAAGGTAACATCGTGGCATATCTCCACTTCCCTTTGACCAGGCACATAGACTCTATAGGCCTTTGAAGTTTCGTTGTAGCCCACAAACATTCCCTTCTTCCCAGAAGCATCCAACTTGCTCCTCTTCTCCTTCGTTACATGAAAATAAACAGGATATCCAAAAACTCTAAAATGTGAGACATCAGGTTTCTTACCAGAGAATAACTCTTCGGGAGTTTTGGAGGCTAGAGAGGAATGGGGCCATCGGTTTTGTATGTACACAATAGTGTTCGCAGCTTCTCCCCACAAAAACTTCGAAAGACCTTGGTCACATAGCATGGCATGGGCAGCTTCCACAATGGTCTTGTTATTTCTTTCAGCAACGCCATTCTGCTCAGAAGTATAGACAGTTGTGGTCTCCCTCTTGATGCTAGCTTCTCTACAAAAGTTCTTGAACTCGTTCGTTTCATATTCAGTGCCATTATCAGTCCTCAATATCTTGATCTTTTTCTCTGTTAGATTTTCCACCAAGAATTTGAAAGTATGGAACCACATGAAAGCCTCATCCTTCTTCTTCAAGAAGTATATCCAGATTTTGCGAGAGAAGTCATCTATGAACGTCATATAATAAGAACATCCTCCCAAGGATGTCACAGGCAGCATACCAGATAGATCATAATGAATCAGTTGCAAGGCATCAGATGCCTTTGTGAAACTTGAGGGGAAAGGTCCCCTTGTATGCTTTCCTTCGGCACAGACCTGACATACACCTTCATGATCATTTGTGAACTCGGGCATCCCCGTCACCACCTTCCTTGCTTCTGGAAGGGCTTTGTAGTGAAGGTGTCCAAACCTCTAGTGCCATAGTTCAGTTTGTCGAATAATATCACATGTCATCATTTCTAGATACGCACCTTCCCATCGATGAATGCCACATTGAAACCTTTGTCTTCCATGGCCGAAATAGACAGAGGTTCTTCTTCAAATCAGGGACATATAATACATCTTGCAAGCGGAGGACTTGACCTTGAGACAAGCGGAGGGTGACAGTCCCTGTCCCTTTCACGAGATATGTGGCATTATCTCCAAGGATAATTTTTAGATTAACATCCTTCTCAACCTTATCGGAAAGTGCTTCCTTGAACCTAGTGATGTGTCTTGAGGCACCACTATCTATCAACCAGACATCCATAGTGTCGGGTGGGAATGCAGCAGAGAGGGCAGATACAAGAATGAATTCATTTCTTTTATCATCTACAACATTTGATTCGTCATACCTACAATTTCTCGACCTTTTGAAAGGTTGCCCATTTCCACCAAAGGGAGCCTTCCTCTTCCCTTTGAACCTTTTGTTCCTTTGATTTCCATTCCTCTGATTATTTTTGTTGTTATCATCATCACGAGAATCCTTCTTGAAAGGGCATTCTCTAGCATAGTGGCCGGTCTTGTGACATGTGTAACATTTACCTTTCTTCCCTTGGGCCCCTGGTCTTCTTTTTTTCCTTGAACCACCATTGTTCTTCTTCTTAGCACGACCAATGAAGGTAGAATCTCCTTCATTTTCATATTCCTTCATCCTTGTCTCTTCTTGTACGCATCTCAATAGTACTTCGTCAAAGTCAGGTATCACATTGTTATTGAGAATGGTAGTATTGAATACATGCCATTCAGAGGAGAACCATTTCTCGATCAGCGATTGTCTCTCCAATGGCCAGAAGATTATTTTTGATTTCAATCAATTTCAAAAAATATGATTAAACGAATTCATCCCTGCCTTTCTTCAGATTCTTCAGTTGGTTCTTGAAGAAAAGGACTTGATTTGCATTGTTGGCCTTGAACATGTTGACCAACTTATCATACATCTCCTTGGATGTGCCCCGCTCAGAGATGTATGCAACCAGACTCTTATGAATTGAGTCCCTGATCATCAGATTTGCTTTGATTCCCCCCTTCTTATATTTTGACTTGGTGGTAGCAGGTGCAGTGGATGGAGGCTCTTGGATTTTACCCTGCACATAGTCCATGATATCTTGGTCTTCCAACATAACATCCAATGTCATCTTCCAGGCATGGAAGTCTTCCTTCCCAATCAATTTGTCATCAACTTTAAAGCCATTGTAGTTTGAGGTACCCATGCTCTTCTTCGGTGATTGCTACAAACTTGGGCATTGTCTTCACCTCAGCTTTGATACCATGTAAATTTTCGTAGATGTTCTATGCTTGATGCAACTTTACTTTTATCCCCAATATCAAACAACAATCACATAAACAAGAAAGTAAAATGTTGATAGAACATACCAGTGGATCGACAAAAGACAAGCCAAAAATATATATGTGTTGGTGCGTTACGGCGGTCAATAGGATGCTTCAACCAACAAATTCTCAATATGGTTAGCCAACCAGAAGTGTCACACAACCCTCTCAGACAACAATATCAGTCAACCCAAAGTCAATGAAAGTCAACGTTGTCCCAGTCAATGGTCAACACAAAATAGCAATAGAAAAAAGTCAAAACAGCCTAGTCAAAGTCAACGGTTAACCTCGATTTCTGTGCCAATAAATGCGAACTGTAGAAATCAGAATTCTAACCAAGATTTGGGTCAGTTTGACCATGCGTTGACCAAAGTCAATGCTGGTCAACTCTGCGCTGAAAACCCTAGGTCGAAAAAATAGAAATTCCTTTTGCTACGTTTCCCACATGTGAAGAAGAAGTGACTCCAAGTGATGATCGAACCAATCAGATGTGGAGAGAGAATGTGTGATGATGGATGAGTGAAAATGACCTCCAACGTTGACCTATATATATATCCATCAGTGAGGGCATGTGACACCACTGCTGGGGCTTCAAGCTTACATTTCAATTCAGGTTGACCTGCACATATTTTGAATATATTCAAAATAAATGTTCTGATCATCGAATCAAGATGATCTTTAGATCAATCTTGCACCTCTCTGAAAGAGGAATCCAATAAAAATATTGGCATATTCATCTGAGCATCACAACATGGAGTTTGGAGTCTGGACCCAGTTGTCAAAAATTAACAAATTGCTACATGCAAAATTACAATCCATGCTCTTTCAGCCACTTTTTACAAAATTCAAATCCGATGTCGGAAATGAAAGTATGACAATTTTCATTAGGTCACCTGTTTGAAACTGACTTTTGGAGCTTGCAAAAACCCTAACTTCCTCGAATCATATCTACAAAAATATAGCGAACCAAGATCTAAAATTTTTACACGAAGTTCACCACAATTCCGCTCCACGTGGTAGAAATTTCAGCTTCTAAAGCCTCGTAGAAAAAATGTTATAGCCAAAATGCCAAGATGGCCTGTTTGAAGAAGCAAAACCCTAGAATCCAAAGCTCTAATACCAAATGTTATGCAACCAGCTCACAAAAAAATAGAAATGATAGATCAACGACTTAAAAAATATTCTCTTCGAGGGGAAAACCTCCTTTACATTACACAAATGAACAATTCTTGGATGATTCAAATGACAAAACCTCGTTTTTATATATAGGAGTCTAAGGGGTCACAATATAATCAAAGCCCACATAACAATAATAATGGAAGGGCACAACAATAAAAATAGTGGGCTTCTATGGGGGCACCACAATAACAATAGTGGGGACTACATGGGCAAAACAATAACAATAAGGGGCTACACTAGTATTATAGGGACCTAACAATTGAGTTAATCTTTAATGCACTTGGAAAATCAACATAATATTGCTGTAATTTTTGTGAAATTTCCCTTGTGAGTCTAGGCCCTAAAATTTTCCAAATTTAATAGAAAGTTTAGGGAGATTTATTGAGCAGAATTTTTGTTGTCTTGTGGTGATTTCCTATTTATTTTATGCTACATATTTTAATTTTGAAATTGAGAACACCAATATATTTAGTTCAGAAGTTTCAGAATTAATATGAACATAATTATTGGGGTAAAAAAATAATTGTGGGAAAAATAAATCAACCTGGTGTTAAAACATCAATAGCATGCTCCTCAAGAAAAGTCCAATGTTCCTCTAAAGGCTTCTAAAGCTCCAATGCACCACCTAATCCATGTGCATCTCTAGGTCCACTCAACCTACATTATCACTACTCAACCTAAACATCCTCAAGTACAAGCCTCCATGAAAGCAACGAAGTGTAACCATGCCATATAGGGCTCAACACCCTCCCCCAAGATGAGTCATCCTCCTAAGCAAGCAACCACCCTCCATGCGCCAGCTACATGAAAAAGTCACCAAGCTTCATAATTCTATGATGCTCCAAGGAAGAATACCACATAAACATGAAGACAAGGCATAGTGATCAATGAGCAACACAACTCCAATGTGTATGTCCATCACAATACAACCAAGAGTCATCCATACAACATGCACTCCCCAACATAGTGTAAAAACTTTCAAAGTAACCCTGAAAAACGCTTCGAAGATACAACGAGACAATAGATGTAATCAAGCACCTACTTAGCAAACCTTTTAGCTTCTTTTCCATTCGATCATTTTCATATATTATCTCTTTTGGAAATTACCTTTGGGCTTCTTTCCCTCAAATGTTGAGTTTCCTCCTCATAGATCTCAGCCTCCTTTTTCTGGTTGCTGGATTTTTTTATCAAGCAATTGGGGATCCTTCTCACTTTATATTGGTTTTTTTCACATTTATGTATCTGCAAATGCACGTGCATAATAGTGAAGATGCAGCAAGTTTTCTAATTTTGCATTTATTCTTTGCTAGTTATTGGAAAATAGTTTAACTCTACATTTATGGAAATGAAATCAAGACTCCAGGAGAATTCCCCAAATTAGGATAAGAAAAAGATCAAATATCGCACCAAGATTTCATCAACATTACATTAAAGGAAGGGTTCTAAAATATACTGATAGAAAGGCAAAGTATATAAATATATTGAGCTAGTCACAAAAACCTATAGTTGATGGTGTGCGTAAGGCACATTATTAAAATTATAGAGAAATAATACTTCTTTAGCAGAATATAACAACCAAGGACTCAAAGGCCAAGAATGCTTCAAACACAATCACTCAACTATAGAAAATTAAAGGAGTTTACCAAAATAACATGATAACACAGATTTTACTGAAATGTTGCTTAGTGGATTTTAGGAAAGGATTTCAAGCTACAGCATATTCAGCCATGGTATTACTCGCATCTACAAACTAATCATTCATGATTATAATATGATGGGATTGCATATTCAAGTGTATGACCCAGAAAACTCCATTTCAAATTCCAGTAATACAAGACAAAACACAAAAATATCAACATCAAATGGAGAAATGATCTCATTTTGGTACCAGTTCTACTTGTTTCAAGACTGTCACTTTCACCATGGTTCCGCCAATTTGATAACCCTTTACCAAGATTTGTTCCAGAAGCACCATCCTCAACAAGAGGTCCTGGCCTAAGTCGTGCAGAAATTCAATTATACCCATCCATGTCACCTTCTTAAGAATGTTTTTGCACCTTAGTGATATTACCAATTATATTGCATTATCCGAAGTTCGAATGGTGAACAAAAAAGCTTGCTTCAACTGAAAAAAAAGACAAAATCAACTTCTTATGCAAGATAGAAGAACACATTTGTCATTTCAATACAACAAAATATAGCCAAGTGAACCCTCTTATGCAGGATACAATAACGCATTTTCCCCATTTTGGCACTGAAATCTATGCATATATATCTCAAAAACCTTAAAATGTATGAAATTCAAATATACAACATGGAGAGTCGAGACATTGGTTATGGTCTATAATGTTGTCAGTTGTCACAATTTAGTGCAATGATAGATATTTTTTTATTACCTTGAACTTCCTCACTATACAGATATTTTATAGTTCCAAGTCATTTACAAATTATAAGCCAAAGAAATATGAAGCAGATTAGATCAATCTTTCAAAACTTGGAAAAAAAATGGTAGGGGTCATCAACTCAAAAGGAAAACTCAGAAAGAGTCAAAGCATTAAAAATGAAAATATATTCATTTTTGCATTTTTTTTAATTTGTTGAGAGCAATAAAAATGCCATTCTGCCACTTCAAAACATGCAGGAAGATCCTCTCCCTCAAATTGCACTCAAACACATTCAGGAATACCCTCTCTCAAAATCACACAAACAACAATAAGAAATGAGAAACCACAAGGAGAAATTTTCCTAGATGGACGGGTGTTGAGAAATGTAACTAGTTTAAGTCTTCATAATTGTTGTAACTTGTACTCATTTCAATATGTATCCTATGTAACAAACAAGAAAAGAAAAGAAAAATTTATTATTATCAAAGCATGGGTTTCATGTTCATTATTGATGGTCTTCTAGGTAAAAGCATGTTCTTCGTGCTTCTAGGATTTGTTAGGCCTTAGGATTTATTGTCATGAGTCAAAGGATTCAACATCATGTTTATAAGACCCTTCCAGGCAAATTGTAATTGTAAAAGGAATTATTTTTGAGTTTAGAAAGTCCTGGAAAGTCCAAAATTACAAGTCAGCCCTAGCAGCATCAAGTTGGCTTAAAAGAGGGAATTCGACCCCTTGAGAAGGCTATATAAAGGAGCAGTTCAACCTCATTTGGGACTCTCTCACTCAACAAGTTCGATCTATCAAGAAAGAGTTCAATTTGTAGTTGGGAAGCTGGAAGAAGGAGATTGAAGGTCTAAGAGAAGAAAGAAGGATGAAATATCTTGGTTTTGGGCTATATCTATCTCACATGTAAGAAGTTCTAGGCTTTCTGGTGCTCCAGAAGGAGGCTGAAATTGTAGGTCCGAGTTGCAGTAGGACGAAGTGAAAAATATTGTACCTGGAAGGGAGAAAACCCTATATTGACTTCGTTGACCTTGGCAAAGGTGTCTTGCTCTAGAAAGGTGTCATTAGGAGGCTGGATTAGGGTTTCCAAAGAAGCTGCAAGGCCAAAATTACAAGGTCAAAGTTGCAGGATGAGTTGAAGTATTGACACTGGCAGGTCACCAACTTCAATGTTGGAATTTTGACCTGCCAGCTTTAATACTGCAACTCATCCTGCAACTTTGACCTTGCAATTTTGGCCTTGCAGCTTCTTTGGAAACCCTAATCCAACTTCCTCTTCAGACCTTTCTGGAGTAAGACAAATTTGTCGAGGTCAATGAAGCTGAAAGACAAAATTGCAGGGTTTCCAAAGAAGTTGTTGTTGGAAGAATTCCAAGAATATATTTCAAAGACATTTTTGAAGACTCTTCAAGTATCTCGAAGGCATCAAAGAAGGTTGAATACATCATCAAGGAGAATCTTGAACTCAAGTAACGTATTATTACATCATGCCTAAATATTCAAGCCATATGGGTTCTTCCAGAAAGGAGAGTAACAAGCTCATTGGGGCATCAAAATATCTAGCATGGAAGAAAAGAATTGACTTGATACTCACAGAACAAGAAGTAATGGAATATGTTACTAGGGAAATTACTGAACCTGAGAAAGATAAGACACAAAAACTAGCAAAGTACAAGAAATGGGAAGTAAGAGATCCAAGGATCATAGTTGAATCAATTAAGGATTCTCTTGTACCATTTGTTGCAAATTTGAAGACTTCCAAAGCCATGTATGACAAGCTAGTGAGATTGTATTTGGTAAGTAACAATAAGACAAAAGATGTCGTTGAGGAGAAAGCTGTACAAAATGAAGAAATCAAAGGATGAAGATGTGGCATCCTTTCTCATGAGAGTCTCTCAACTAAGAGACCATCTGCAAGGACTTGGGGAACCAATTACTGATTTTGAAGTAACCATTTGTGTATTGAATGCATTGCCACCAAAATGGAGCAGCTTTGCAACAAGCATCTACTCCAAGAAGGATTCAACTCCCTTTGATGAGTTGTGGGCGCACTGCATATTGGAAGGATCAAGGTCAAGGATGATAATGGATCTGATGAGCAATCTCAAGCCTTTATAGCCCGAGTTAAGAAGCTGAAGAAAAGAAAGTTTGGTAAGTCCAAGAAGAAAGAGATGTCTAAAGTGCAATGTTTTGGATGCAATAAATTTGGAAACTTCAAGAGGGATTGTCCAAACAAGAAAAACAACAAGATAAAGGAAAGAAGTGAAGCTCATGTAGCCAAAGCAGTGGGAGAACCTCAGAAGGAAAAGAAGGAATAAGTGAAGAATGTTTACTACTAAAGAAGGTTCATTGACTATCAGATTCTCTATGAAGACTAATCTCTCTTTTAGGATAGTATGTGATAAAATTTTGTGTATTATGGAGGGGTTAAGAAACACATCACCTCCAAAACCCAGAAAGCGTTTGGAGAAATTTCATCTTGTGTTGAAGTTATTCAAATAATTACTTTTTTTAATGAAGACCCTAAGTCTAACTTAGGGAATTAAAAAAATTAAAGTGAATTAATTAAACACATGTGCTGAAATGTTCCAAGTGACGCGGATCAAGCAGTATTTTAATCATAACCGTCGATAAGAGATTAAATCACGGTCATTGATGTCTCAACAAAAAATTATGAGAGAAAGGCTTGAGGATCAGTTGGAGACACACACACGAAGGAAGAGCTGAGAGACTGAGCTGGAATTCTAGGGCGGGTTTGCTAAGAATTACAAGAAGAGTTTTCTGGAGTGAGGGGTAGTATTGGTTGAGGGGATGATCTGATCCCAAAGCCAAGAGTCAGAAAAAGGCAGAGAAGCAACATTCAGGAGCAGCGCAGAGAAGCAAGGGCAGCAACAGCAGCTACACAGCGCAGAGGCTTCAGTTGCTACCGCAAGTGCTACGCAAGCCTAGGAGGGGCAGCGCTGTAGTTTCAGGAGGCCACCAGGGTTACGTAAAGGCCTTCAGAGGCAACGCAAGGACTACGTAACCAAGTCTAGGGTTATGCAGTCCCCTTCTTAGCAGCGCAAGGGCACGCAAAGCCTAGCAGGGCTGACATTGGGGCTTCAGGGGCAGCGTTGGGGTTTCTAGGGCCAGAAATTAGCTGAGTCTTGTAAATCTCATTTGAGGGTGTGGATGAGTTAGCTTTTGGTCTCAGAACAACAGGTATTGTTGCAGATCTATTATTTTCTCTGTCAAGCTAACCTGTTGGGTGCCCAGATTTGTTGTACTCAGATTCTACTTAATAATAATAAACCCTCATATCTGTTGCATCGGTTTTCCCGCATTGGGTTTTTCCGGGGACATTCGTTCGAAAAATCTGTGTCACTTTGTTGAATGAGCGTAATATTCAGTAAATGATATGTAGGTGTGTAGGTTGTTAGTTGGGTTTACTTCGGTATTTTATGAATATTTTCTGAAAATAATTGGTATAATTTAATCACAAGTAGGAGAAGTAAACCAAGATACTGCAACAGGATTTCTGTATTATTGTATTCAAACATTTTCACATGGTATCAGAGCGATCGCAGATCAAGCTGAATCTCCAGAAAATCAGTTGAAGAATATTTTTCTGCAGGGTAGCAATGGAAGAAGCAGAGATCCGGAGAGGGCAACTCAGCAGTAGGAGGATAATGGAAATACTGAGAGGGGTGTGAATCAATATTTCTTTACAATTGTTATTTTTTACCAGTTAGATTCTTCACAATTAAAATAAAAATGTATAATAATAATATTATTAAGGATCAAGTAGATCTTCAATCCTTTTTCAAATAATTGAGAACAATAATTATGTGAGGACACCAACCCTTTATGCCTCAAACACCAACTTGTTTCCAAGCACCAACTTGGACTTTGATGAGGCTCTGACCTCTAGGGCTTCGACCCTATCTTCTAAAGGCACCAACCTTGTGTTTAGGAGCTCCTACTCCAAGGACACCAATCCTTCTTTGCTTCATTATCAGATGATTGATTCAAAGATGCTCTATTGCACCAATTTGCACCAAACTGCACCAGCTATTCTAAACCACACTTCTTCATCAATTCTGCACCAATGTTCTTGCACCAAGACTTCAGCACTGCACCAGGATTTCTGCACCACATGGAGACACCAAGAATTCAGTACTGCACCATGCCAAGGCTTCTAAACCACAACTTCTCCAGCGTCCTTACTACATCAAAATTTTAGCAACAATATCATGTTGCACCAAATCAGAGATCCAAAGGTATGATGATGTCTAAGACCGAGCCTGCAAGTAACCCAATCTTCTTCCAATTATCCCGAGCTTTATTCTATCACCTGTTCGAATGTTTGAAGTGTGCACAGCTCTGAGGGTAACTGTAGGTATGAGCCATAGTAATCCTTCCATAGATCCAAGGGTAAGCAAGATAGCACAAATCTGTGGAGTATTCACTTGTGTCAACTGTTGAGACCATAGTTTCGAGGAAAAACTACAACAAATAGTCCCGAGGGGGATCATAGGGTCCAAAGTATGTTACAACTAAAGCAGGTCCGAAGTATGTTATAGTTGAAGCAGGTTTGAAGGTGATCACAGTGGTATGTTGCATGTAGGTTAGACTTCCTATAGCTACTTTAGTTATCAAACATCCCAGAAATATTACAGACCCATCTGTAGTCTCTGTTTCCTTTATTAAATGCTCCCTCTCTTTTAAGTTCACGAGTTGTGAACTGTACTACTCCTTTATGTGTTTGATCACCAAACTGATTGAGACTAAATGATGTTTAATAAATTAATATCTTATTAATATGCATAGGATGTGAGACATGACCTTATGAGGGAGGCCGACATTAGGGATAGGGCATAGGTCGGCTATATGTCAAAAATAGGATCAATAATCTTCAAAAATCAATTTCTCCTAAACTATTTGGAGTTTTGGGCCAAGTAATAGCTCATTGGAAAGGAAACATTCTGCTCTAGATGATGGTGAATGTTTCATAGAGAAATTATGCCTCCAAGATAGAGGAAAATAATTCTTAATGTGACTAGTCATTTATTTGTGCAGAAATGGAGGTAGGGCAGAATGTCTTGAGATTCTTTATGGTTTGATTCTCCATCATAAGATTATCATGCCATAGTGATATATGTTTTCATGTAGTATTCCATGATCCATCATCTAATCCTTCAACAATTATGTTCATTCATCATCATTCATCATCATCAAGCATCTTATTGCCATCAATGACAACTTAGATTAACAATCTCCCCCTTTGTCATTAGATGGCAATACTTTTCCTCTCCCCCTTTGACAACAATGGCAATGGGGTGCCAATGTGCTCCCCCTATCATGTTGTTCCTCCTGAGATGTTGCTTGATTTAATGTGATACAAGAGCAATGACCCCCATCTTTTGTCGAAGATACTCAAATGCTTCTCATGGAAGGGGTTTTGTAAAGATATCTGCAATTTTCTCTTTTGTATTGATGTATTCCAACTTGATATTTTTTTCAACAACTTGTTCATAGAGAAAGTGGTATTTGATTGGAATATGTTTGGTCTTTGAGTGCATCACCAGATTCTTTGAAAGACTGATGGCGCTAATGTTGTCACAAAAAATAGGAATCGGTTGCTTAATTTCTATGTTGACATCCTTCAAGGCTTCCTTCATCCATAGAAATTGTGTACAACAATCAGTGGTAGCTATTTATTCAGCTTCAGCTGTAGAAAGAGATATAGATGATTGCTTTTTGCTGAGCCAAGATACAAGACAATCTCCCATAAATAATACATTTCCACTAGTACTTTTTCGATCATCCATGCTTTCGGCCCAATCAGCATTAGAGTAAGTTGTCACAATAAGAGTTGAACTCTTAGGATACCAAAGAACGAAATCAATCGGTCCTTTCGGATATCTAAGAATTCTCTTCACAGCTACTAGATGGGATTGTTTAGGACTTGACTGGAATCTTTCTACCATTCCCATTGCTTGCATAATATCTGGTCCTGTAGCAGTTAAGTATAGGAGAGATTCGATTATTGACCTATAAAGAGTCGCATCTATGAGAGGGGTATCATCATCTTTACTTAATTTACAATCTGTGGTCATCGGTGTGCTCATAGGTGCACAATCTTCCATCCCATATCTTTTGAGCATGTATTTAAGATATTTTGCTTGAGATATAAACATGCCTACAGAGGTTTGAGATATTTGTAGCCCAAGAAAGTAAGACAGCTCACCAATCATTGACATTTCGAATCTATTGGACATATTTACAGAAAATTCATGGCTCATCTCATCATCATTGCTAGCAAAGATTAGATCATCAACATATACAAGAGTGATCAGAAGTTTTTCCTTGTCCATCTTCATGTAGAGATTGCTACCTGCTACTCCCTTTTTGAAACCTTCTTCTTGCAGACAGTGATCCAACTTTGCATACCATGCTCTAGGGGCTTGTTTTAATCCATACAAGGGCTTTTTCAGCTTGCATACAAAGTCTTTCCCTTCGACAATATCAAATCCTTCTAGTTGCTCCATGTAAACTTCTTCCTTGAGATCTCCATTCAAAAATGTTGATTTTACATCCAATTGATAACCTTAAATCATTTTGAGCAAGCAAATGCCCAAAACATTCTTATGGCTTCCAATCGAGCTACTGGTGCAAAGGTTTCTTCGAAGTCAATTCCTTCAATTTGCAAATATCCTTTGCAAACAAGTCTGGCTTTATTTCTGGTAACTTGTCCATCCTCATTCATCTTGTTTTTGAATACCCATTTTGTTCCAATTATATTTTTATCTTGTGGGCAACGTATTAGCTCCCAAGTCTCATTTTTTTCAATTTGAGACATTTCTTCTTCCATGGCCTTTATCCAATGAGGATCTTTACTTGCTTGAGAAAAAAATTCAAGTTCTATTAATGATAAGAGAGCAACATCATATTTTCTTGGAGTGTTTGTCATCCTTCTTCGATTTTGGATTCCTTCATCTATATTCTCGATAATCTGTTCTTCCGGATGATGTTTTTGAAGGAATTTTATCTTAGAAGGAGTTTGTGAAGGTTCACTTTCTGGCTCTTCATCTTTTTCAGGTTCTTCTTCACTTTCTTCAAGGAAGGGCTCAATTTCATGATCCTCAATTTTCTTTTCTAGAATGCCTTCATTAATCTTCACATCAATTCTTTCCACTATTTTCCATAGATGATTGTTGTAACATTTGTAACCTTTGCTCCTTGTGGAATACCCAAGGAATATTCCTTCGTCAACCCGAGAATCAAATTTTCCTAGTGAATCATCATTTATTTTTATGAAGCATTTGCTGCCAAAAATCCCAAAATACTTTACTGTAGCAGGTCTTCCTTTCTATTATTCATGAGTCTTTTCATTCTTTGGTCTAAGTTGGGTTCGATTTAAGGTATAAACTGCTATCCCAACTGCCTCCTGTTGATATTTTGTGTATTTGGGGTAGCATCACTTGTGCTCTAGGTCCCAAATTTTGAGGAAGGACTAGAGTTCACCTGATCTACAAGACCCAGACATGGATTTGGGAAATTTCATCTGGTTTAGGAGATATTAAATTAATTAATTATTTTAATGTATTTCCTAAGTTAAAGCTTAGAAAAATAAAATAATTAAAGTGAATTTAATTAAACATGTGATGAAATTGTCTTAAGTCACACAGATCAAGCTTTCTTTTAATCTTAGCCATTGATTCAAGATATGATCATGGTCATTGATTTGTCAACGAAAAAAGTATAAAGGAAAGGCTTAGGGTCATTTGTAAAGATACACAGAAGCAGAGCACTGAAACTAAGCTGAGATTCTAGGGCAGGGTTTGCTAAGAATACTCAGAAGTGTTTCAGCTGCAGAGAGGAGAATTTAGACCAAGGGGATGATCTGATCCCAGGGTCTAGAATACACAAGAGGTAGAGATCATTTCAAAGACAGTACAGAGGAAGGCAACAACAGCAACCCTTAGGGGTTATGTAGAGACCCTTCAGGGGTAGTGTAGTGACTGCGTCACCCAGTCTGGGGTAACACAGTCCCTTCCGGAGCAGCGCTGAGGGTTTGGAGGCCTTCCAAGGATGACGCAAAGGCTTTCAGGGGCTTCACAGAGGCTTTCAGGGGCTTCAGAGGCTGACATAGAGCCTTTCAGGGACAACGTTGGGGTTTCTACGCCCTAATCTTGGCTGAGTTATGTAAATCTCGTTTGACGGTGTGGATCAGTCATTACTTTGGCCCTAGATCAGCCAGTGAGTTGTAGATCTAGCATTATCTCTGTTGGGTTTTTCAAATCTGGAACCCAAATTTGTGTATTCAAAAATATTCTTAATAATAGAACCCTCCAGCAACTAGAGACCGGTTTTCCCACCTTGGGTTTTTCCGGGGACTATTTTTCTAGAAATAATTGTCACTTTTTCAATGTGTGCATGTGCTTATTCTAGATCTGAATTGGTAGAGATCTGTTATGTGCTTTAGTTCGATGTTAACTTGAATTTATTCAGTTGATAACTTATATAAGTAGGAGGATCTTAACCGGATTAACAGTAATAATTTCTGCATAAGTATAAGGATTCAGAAAATTCTACATGGTATCAGAGCAATTGCAGATCTAGAAGGGTCACCAACTGAAGAATCTGAAGGATCTAGCTGCAGAAAGTAGCTAGAAAGGCAGCAGAGAAGAAAATCTGAAGGGACAACGCAGTTTTCAGGAGCAGATTCACGCAGAGGGAAGGGTGACGCTGTCCAGTGTTGTGTCCTAGCAATCCCATGAAATTACTATGCAGAGGAAACTTAGAAACAACGCTAGTTGGGTCTAAAGCCAGCCAGTGTGATTCAGATCTGAATCTGTCATATCCAAAAAAAGTCTGTAGAAAAAGCTGCAGAAATTCAGAAGAGCTAGTGGGGTTAAATTTCTGAAGTTTTTTAGATTTTTAGCCTTAGCACAAGAGACAAAGATTGGGAAGAGATCAGCTTCTCAGAGAGTTTCTTGCCAAAGGAAACTTGCATTTTGATCAGAGGATAAAAGAAGAAGCTGAATTATAGTTGATTTGGTAGATTTCCAAGGAGGGAAATCAAGTGTCAGAGGGAGCAAAGGGTGCCCAGTTCGTAAAGGACCCTAGATCCAGATCTCTAGTATAGAGAGGAGGAGCTCTGACACATTCTGAGAAGATGGCTCCTCATGGACTGCATGATCAGGATAGGCTAGAGGGCCTCTCAAAATTTTCGGTGTGGAAAGAAAGGATCCTGATTGTCCTTGAGGCATACGGTCTAAGAGACCATGCAGAGCAGAATCTAGCTACACCGAAAGATGCATATCTCCTACAAAATCATAGGGAAGCTACTGGCATGCCAAGCGACTGATAATGGATAGTATCAAGGACCATATTGTACCACACGTAGCTGAGAAGAAGACAACTAACGAAATGTGGAAGGCCTTGACTTCCCTGTATGAGGGAAAATCAGTCCAAAGAAAAATGTTGTTGGAGGCCCAAATGAGGTCATTCATGATGACTGAGGGAGAATACTGTTACACATTATTTTTTCACCATGACATTTTACTGTCCATATGGGTTCATCAATACCTATATAATGCTCCCTTAGAGGTCTAAAACCCTAAAGTTCCTAAACCAAGTCTTGGATTTGGAGAAAAGTTCATAAAAATCATAAAAACCCTAGTTCCGCACTTTTCCTAGCCATTACCTATGGTACCACACCTTGCCTTGACTTCCCTGTATGATGGAAAATCAGTCCAAAGAAAAATGTTGTTGGAGGCCCAAATGAGGTCATTCATGATGACTAAGGGAGAAGACTGTTACACATTATTTTGTCACCATGACATTTTACTGTCTATATGGGTTCATCAATACCTATATAATGCTCCCTTAAAGGTATAAAACCCTAAAGTTCCTAAACCAAGTCTTGGATTTGGAGAAAATCTCATAAAAATCATAAAAACCCTAGTTCCACACTTTTTCTAGCCATTACCTGTGGTACCGCACCTTTTGTAAAGAAAAACTGCAGTACCTACCACAAATTTTGTGTATTAAAACTGCGGACCCACGTAAAAGGTAAAATGGAAGAAAAAGTAAGTTCTAGAAGCCCACTTAGTTGAATATTCTCCCAACTGGAAGCTTCTAGAAGGTGTTATCTGGTCGAAGCTTCAGTCCCTCCATTCATGAACCTTTATCCCTTCATTAAAAGAGCCTATCCCTTGGTATTTGGAGCTTAATCCCTTTATGAGAGGAATTATTCCTTCGTTTTTGGAACTGAAACCACATCCCTTCTGCTATAAATTGAAGCCATGGTTTAGTCTCAAGGGTAGATACTGATATGTAAAAAAGTACTTGCTTTGTACTTCATACTACATTAGAGAAGAGAATTGCTGAAGAAACATACTCTTTTTGCTAGCCATTATCCATGTGAGAACGATTACAAACTCGTATTTAGGTTGGTTCAAAGAGTGGAAGGGCTTGTCAAACCAAAGGAAAACGCTTGTTCCGAACCCCGGAAGGACTTGTACAACATCAAGGCGAACGCGGTTGTAGGACCCTTTCTTTTATTTAAAGATAATACAAATGGATCCTGTTTTCTCAATAAGTTGTTTATGTGTTTACTTGAATGACTTATTTCTTAAATTCCTTGATCATTAAGATATATTTATGATTTATGAATTAGTATATTATGCAGGGGCTTTTGATTCTCTTCCATGTCTTTGATTGCAAGTCTTAAGAGGTGACTTCTTTGGAGCGACGGAAAGAAGAATACAACTAGCATTGGATCACAGGTAGGTCCTTTCTTCATCATAGAAAATTCTAAATCATACATAATCTAGAGAAAGTAGTTTACATTTTTCCTGTTTGTTTCTAGCTATCCTTGTGATACTAGGGAGATCCTTGTTGTCCGCAAGAACGATTTATCTGCCTAACAAAATGGCGACTCCACTGGGGATCTTTCTTGAACTTAGTTTTCTTTTTATCTTTGAGTTTGACTTATGAAAGTATTTTTCTGATTTTGATTAGTCTACACTGGGTTGGGCAATTATTTTAGTAGAATCCCTGAAAAATACTTTAGAATTTTTTTATTTTTCTTTACGTTTTCTAGTCTTCGCACTTTTTCTTTGAAAACAGTGCGGTAACCTCCACAGTTTCTCTATGTAAATAGTGCGGTAACACACCTTTTTATACTGAAACCTGCAGACCCAGGAAAATTTTTGCAAAATTTAAGATTCTCTTTTCTGGAACTAGCGTACATGATTCTTTGTATTTTCCCAGACTTGTCTTGACTATCAAAAGCCTTGTGTGAATTTCTTTTCAACAATTTTACAATCTCATCAATCTCCGTTAAGTTAATTGGGTGTTTTAAGTTTTAATTGGGTGACATGAGACTAGCAGACAATGATTAGAGAAGGTGGTGGCCTTCTTGCTGATGGGTGTCAGCTGAATGTTATAGGAGTTGAGTCTTCCAGCTGGTGGATGCCAACTACTATGTCCATCTGCAAACACTTGCATTCTGAGAAGATTCATTTTCTAGTTTACATTAGAGAATAAATCACTATAATTAAGGGTATTCTCCTTGACCGCAATTGCGTATTATGTAGAAATATCATTAATGCCAACTACCGAAGCAGAGATTAGAGGTTAGAACTATAGTTTAAGATGTTATTTTATTTTTAGAAAATAAAATAATACTTGCAACTACAAGTCGAGAGAGCAGAATTAAATCTTGGATTCACCTTCAATATTCAAGATATAGTCGTTTGCAACTCTGTTCCACTTGTTTCCAAAAATCTTTCTATCAATTCGTGGGGCTCACAACTTTTATTTAGATAACAACTGGTTTTCCATGTAAAGCTAACAAACTATTTGTAACTTGAAAGGGATAGGAGAGACAAGCCGAAAGACCAAAGCTATTTTTGTTCATTTAAGCCTCTTCATAGTACTTAGTCTAGTAAAGGGGATAGATTTCTTCCTCTGTTATCCCATGAATTCAGTTTGTTGCGCAAACATTTATGTCAAAAAGATTGTTGTGCTCAGGGAGTGATCACTTTTATTGGGTTTGCTATTTGTTTATTAAAAGATTTAAGACTGCATATAGAGTTCAAGTATTTGCAACAAATATACTTTATAAATTAGAGTGAAGAAGGAATTTTTTTCCAGCCAATTTCCAGGACTCACACTAAAAACTGGGTGGTTATAGCAAGGATAACGGGCCTAACATAGTATGTCAGAAAATGCGAGAATATTTTGTAACTTCCTAGGAAGAAAAAGGAATACTGCTCCAGTCAAAAATATAACTCCTCAAATATGGCCAAAAGCTTCCCAAAATATCCAACCAACCATGGTGATAGCACATAAAGGAGATGGATTTTGGCTACTTTTCTTTAGCGTTCTTGCATCTCTTCAAAAGATACAAGACATATTGCTTCATGTTACAGATAATAAAAGAGTTTAGCTAGAAGAAAAGCATAATAGGAGCAACTGAACAAATAACCATGCAGAGGATTCCTAATGAGCCTTGCAATAAGTCCTAGAAAAGAAGGAAGCACACTTGTTATTGTAATTCTTGTCATCCACATCCTACAGAAATGACCCTCCCATTATCAATTGAAATTCATAATTTTGAAAACAACTGCTGATGTATTGCTTAAAATATTTTTTTGTGGATAAATGTAAGACTAAATCAGACAATGTTTTGTAGACTGCCGCATCACCACTATATTCCTTTATGACTTGATCTCAGCTGCATACAAGCAGATACAAAACTAGAAAAAGAACTCAACGACTGAATGTGCATTCTTATTAATAACTGATAGATTGAAGCTTTATCTTTTTAGTAAAACCTAGGATTTTGGTTTATGGCCCGGGCACAATATATTTCTTCGGGATGTATTATACAAAATGGGTAGCAACCTGATGGAATTTTATGTCAACCTGCCCAGTCATATTTGAATTTTGCTAAAAATCCATTGCCACAATGAATACAATACCCACTATCCATCAAATTTTTTATGATGATGAATAAGCTAGAGGAAAAAAGCCTCATTAAACTCAATTCTAACCTTGGAATCTTTCGGTTAAAAGCATCAATGTCTTACATGAACTCAGTAAGAACTTTCAGGACCTTACTTGAGTTCAATAAGACTTTTCAGGACTTTCTACCTCGGGTAAGACCAGGACTACATAGGGAGATTAGATCTAAACCAGACCCAACTCACTTTGAGATGGGATGGTTTTCTCTACAGAATGGTAGGAAAGAGATCAGGAAGGCAAGGTCCTGGTTAAGTGAGCCAACCAGAGAATAAGGTCCTGGTAAGTAAACCTAGTGATCAGATGACATTTTTAAATAAGTGGAACATAAAATTTCAATTTCAATAAACTACAGTAAACTCAAGTAACTGTTATTAAATTTCAATTTCAATAAACTAGATCTGTTTCTTGTTCCGTTATTGATCAACCAATATAAATTTTCATGTAGACAAATATTTGCACATCAGATGAGGAGTTCAATTCTTCAGGAGGGTAGAATGACTTCTTCAGGACAGAATCTCAAACGAGTGTTGTCTGCTTCATGCCTCTATACATTCAGAGCCATAATGTTTCAAGCATGCTTTCATATTGTTTACCAATCCAATGACTCACTGTCTCCTCTGCTGTAGTGCTTTTCTTTTGAATTAGAACGTTTCCATATTAGGCTTCAATTATTAGCCTTAGGAAATCACCCTTACCAAGCACTTACAAAGACTGATCTGAGGTCCTAGGAGGCTTCTTCAATTACTGTTTTATGCTCAGATTAGGGCTCGATATTCCCATCATTCCAAAAACTAGAACTCACTAAGAAATTTGCCCCAGGGCCCCACAATCTAGGGCACATATTTTCTTTCGATGTAGATGTCATGAATTATAGTTACATTATTGTTATGATTGTTCAAACACTATCCAAACATTGTATTTACAATGACTAAATTTTTTCCCAATCTTCATTATCACAAGAACAAAATATTAGGGCACATGAAGCTTTGACATAAGAGAGCACAAACAATTTTCTATCCCTAGCAAACCCAGAGTTCTGAATATACCTTTTGGGTCATAGTTATGTGTCTCTTTTCAGATGAATTTCGACAGCATAGGTAATACTCTTGACCCTGGTTAGGGTATTGAAACTGGCTTATTTTCTGCGTTATCCTTTTGGGAATATACAACCTCACTGTTGGAAATACTGAGAGGGGCTTTGACTTCACTGTCCTCAATAGATCTACACAATCTCAACAAAGGTCTCTTACAGCTACCTTCAATACACTTCCAAGAATCTGCTTCAAGTCCTCAAGTTTGCTTCAAGAATTCTTTAAGTTCTTATCAACGTTTACTCAGAAGACTATGATCCAAAGGTTCCAAAGTCTTCTCCAAGTGACTATCCTTATGTCTGAGTTCTCCAAATAATAGCCTTCCAAACTACTCCAACAAATTCTCAAATATTTCCACCAGCTACCCACAAATAATGTTGCCCAAAAATGGCACGTTGTCCAGAAGTGGTGCTACAACAACATATATCAAAGAAGTCTTGTTCTTTAAATGCTGATTCTGGAAGTTGAGTCTAGAGTGATATCAGGTCCAAATTCTTTAATTTTTCAATAAACCGAATTTGTCCTTACTCCATGTGTCTCTGATCTGTCATAGGTCTGAGGCAACACTTATTCAATGTGGTGAGGTCTATCCAACTGTAGCCCGAGATAAAGTGATGATTGTTCACACACCGAGGTCAGTGTTATGAGTTTTTACCTATTACACCACAGTTCAATAGGTCTGAGCTTCAACTCAACCTTTTACAGGACTACACCTTTCCCAACAGCTTCCATATGACTGTAATATAGTCCAAGATTACACTTCAAGCTACCACAGGACAGCCACAACTCCGAGCACCTTCAAGCCTCTCCACAAAATTTATTCCAGAATCTGAACCCACTGTATTACTATTGTTTTTGTCCAAAACCAAGCCTTCAACTGAGCTTGAAACGGTCACATAGGTCTGAGCTAACCCAAGCTCCACAATTAGTAGTCTGAGCTTCTTCAACATTGATCCGAGCCTCCAAATTCATTTAACTGAAACTGTAATTTCTACAATCCAAGTTTGTAGGGTAATAGTCCTGTGTAATGATAATCAAGCTTCCACAGATGTGCTTATCGAAGCCTAGCACTCTACTTCTCCATATATACTTGTCCACTAGTATGAGTTTGAGGGAACCTTAATACCAAAAAAACAGAGATCTGCAGGTCTAAATATGTCTTCAAAACTGCCACTATAGATCTGAATTACAAGACTGTTTCAAGGTCACATAGTTCACCACAGGTCCGAATTAGAAGGGTCTGAGTTGCAGAGAAGAGTCTCAGGTCCGAGCTTCTGGAAAGGCCAAAGTTACATGCCTGTTAGGACCGAAATTTCAGGCTTTGATAGGGCCGAAATTTCAGGCCTGAATTCAGTTCCGAAAAAATTTATTTCCACAGGTGCAAATAGGTCTGCAAGAGATATATCCTTCTAGCCCAAAACGTTGTAATTATGATCTCCCTTTTAATCTCCTTGGCCTCCTGTTTTATCTCTGAATTCTCACTGTATTTTTCACCAAAATTTTCTTTCCAAAATGATGAGCATGACTAGTTATTTATAGTTGTTTGTGTATGAATTGAACAGTCGTGTATTTTGATTAAGGAGCCGACATACCGATTTGAGCCAACCTGTGCATCATTTTTGGCATTTATTTAAACCAATTTTAAGACTGATACAGGGGGGCAATTTTATGGTTAAGTCTGGGCCTTAGTGCTTGATAGGAACACCATACAATATAGCGGTACTTGTTGTATCTTCTGTTGTAGTGCAAACCTGTTTTAACACCTCCTTTGCTGAACACTTGATAGTTGTAGGGGATCACCAAAATTATGTTAGATCCCTCCTTTGTGGCTCAAAGACTCTTTTTGTCATATAAAATTCTGCATGTCAAAGCCTCTCTTCTCCTTCACTTCCCACAGGACATTATCAAAGCCTCTCAGCCCTATTGCATTCATTCAGATCACCAAACTACACATATGTTACCTAAAATAGTAGTGCTCTAGACCTCCACAAACAAACATACATATACAGAAAAAGAGAGATTTTATTCCTGAGTAGTGGTCATTATAGGGCTCTAGTTAGTTGGATAAAACATGCATGCAGAATAGAAAAGGCAAATTTTCACCATGGAGTGTGTTTTGCCATCATTCTTAGGCAGCTGATATGTTTTACCATTTAGCGTGAATTCTCCATCCTTGATATGGTTGGCTACACGACCCACCAAGGCACCAAAGTAAGGTCTACTGGAGCTGATGTTCTACATTAATAAACAATCTCATATTCCCCATGGTAACAGATACATTTGAGATCCAGTCCAATATGTGAGTAGAAACTGTAAATTTATCTTAAAACTCTAGCATATGATGGTAGTACTAATTTCCAAAGGGAAATGCAAATACATACCATGTATGAGGCAATATTTTTATAGCCAAGAAGTACGTCTGCTAGATGACCTGAATGCATAAATACCAATACTTAATGAGCTAGCTCCCTCTGAGTAAATGATGGTAAAGTAGTTGAAGGGTAGGGTTTAGGGATGATTACCTTTAGCATCAAGGAGAGCGAGGGAGATGAGGGTAGCTCCCCAGTTGGTTAGATTTATACACAGATCACCTCTGCGAAGTTGAAAGAAACTTGGGGCATTGATCTTTCTATAGGGATGACCATAATGAGCCAACTTGCCTTTCCCTTCCAAATTTCTTGGATTCAATTCCCATTTGTGCCCTTGACTGCTAGCATGGAATTTGTAGAGGTGAATGAAAACTTGAATGCACCAAAAATGAAAGAGAATGGATGACACTTTCACCATCATCGATTGAATTACTAATCAAGGGATGGATGGATAAGCTAAAGCAGAACATTCAATGATATATATAGAGAGACTCACATAATCAATACTAGACTAGGGTGTGTCTATATGCCTTAAGATAAGGTCATGGTGTAAGACATAACATGGATTGTGTGCAACTATAGACAACCCATGCACTATGGCTACCAAAAAATGTAATCTTTGGAATCTAAACATGTTACATTTTTGAGTTTTTGTCTTATTACCCCAAATTTGTTTTTGGCCAAATCTTAATTTTGTTATTTAAAATGGAATTTTGACTACATATATGGATTCAACACCTTGAAAAAACCCTAGAGCAGTACATTTTTGTTATTTGTAGATTGAAGGACCTAAACTAATGCAACATGGTTTTGTGGATGCCATTTCTAAAGCTGGGCTGGCCAAATTCCTTTCTGACCTTTCTACCACCTATATAACCAAGTAATTTTCTATCACCTGTATAACCTTGCCTTTTTATAAAAAAAAAGAGGTTCCTACACTCAAAGGATTGGCTTTTCCTGGCCATGGGGCAATTATAATGTTGAAATTCTATAACCTTTTGGATGATTAAAAGATCCAATTTTGCCATTGCTAGCCTGAACTAAGTTCAAATTGCAGTTTTGGGTTTTAACTGTTGGTCAGTTGAAACCCATTTATTAACTGCATTGTCTGAGTAAAGCCTAGATAATATCTAAGATGAGGAGGCTGGACTTATTTCAGGCTGTTGTACTCAAGCTAACGGTCAAACATAAGGTTATGCATATACATTTGGTTCAAGGTCTCCTTTTCTTCACGTTATTCTCTATGAATTAAGGAATGTATGTTGCCGAGGAGGAACAACTGCTGGTCTAGGATATGATACAACCAACAAGTTACTAGGAACACCCAATAGATTACTAGGATCTGATACATGCTTTAGATTTCTAGGATCTAGTCTAGGAACACCCAACAATGAGAGGTATATCCACAAACCACTCCAAGTAAGATATGAAAAGGGCTCTTGAAATGCCTCTGAATACCAAAGCACTCCAATGTTTATAATGACATACTAATGTCCAATTCAAATGCTACCTAAGGATTTCACAAAGGTTCTAGTGCCTTTATTCAAGGGTTCGTTGTATGTTTCCAAGGGTTTCAAAAAAAAAACTTTCACTAGATATTAACAGCCATTATGATATTTTTTACCACCACCATTTCTGCCACAAAATATCTGTAAGGTGAAGACACATGAAGATTTAAATTGGTTCCTGCTTGAAGGAAAGATGAACTATTCTAATTGATGGGTATTTAGAGTTTTATTGTTGGCTATAATTTGCTTACAATGACCCTAGATGTAGTCACAAACAAGTAATAAATATTATTGTTGTTCACAAGGCTGAAAAGTTGTCTGAAATCCCTCAAATTATCCCACAACAAGCTTCCCAAATACCCCACATCATTGTTGGAAACATTTGTTGATTGCACTTGTATTTTTATACTTGTTTTCATGCTACCCTATCTGTCCAAACATTGGTATCAGAGCCATAATCATGTTGTCATTAACCCTAGTTCTATTTGTTGGTGAAAATTTACCACAGTTGGAGGTATCAACCATTGGAAAGACCAACACTATTGGGTTCCAGAGAACCACCAATCAAAGGATATATCTACTGTTGTATCTTCTATTTAGGGCTCTTCACATGCTGCCATCGAATCTGCGGTCATTTTCTTCTATATATCATCTTCATATTGCCTCATAATCCTATAAGAGTATGTTACATGACCTCACATCCTCCCAGCAAAAGTTGATCTTATATGCCGAGTTATATTTATGATTGGATGGTAATATGTTTGCTTTGTTTGGAGATCATGGAGGATGACAACATGCTACTAAAAACGTTTGTATTATAACAAGATTATTGATGTCAAACTGTTCATGGAGGCTACCACCAAATACTGAAATACTGCAATAAGGGAGACTTTCCCATGATATTTTTGGAACCTTAAAACCATGTCAAAATTGTTTGAAACATGAGCCCTAAAACTAAAACAAATGCTACAACAAAATCACTATAATGTGATGGAATTTCTATTATAGGACTTCTCTACTACTGCTCATACGTTGTTTGAAATAATCAGGTTGAAATTTAGAACCTAACTATCACTGGTCTAGTATGCAAAATCCAATTCCTGGCATGAGGCATATGATGAAGCCATTGGCTAGGTTACATGTCGGTAGTGTATGTTATGTTGAGCTATTACTTTTTCTTTTGGTTAGAAACTGGGAACTTCACCACAACATCATACCAATATGTAAAATCTGAATTAATTTTTGTGAGACAACTAGCATCTAGGATATTTGTTTCTATCCCATACTTTGTCATCAACATCTAAGTTGTATTGCTTGTGCATGTGTTGAGTGGAGTAGCTATTGTGGCATCTTTATGATTGTCTGTGTCAAACATACTATTCTGACATGTCTTCTCTTTTGTGGGGGAGGTATTGCTAGATTGTATTTGCTAAGGACGCATGTTCACCAAGACAAGTCAAATACTTCAAAATGTTGGATGTGTTTTGTATTATTGTTCTAGAACATATTCTCTTTGTCTTTGTTTTGTATTATTGTTCGAGAACATATTCTCTTTTTCTTTGTCTTTATTTCACACATTGTTTTAGGATATTTGAGTGCTTTAGGTTATTTAGGTTTTTGACCCTAAAATTAGTGATTGAAATGCCAAATAATCACTTTATAATCGTGGATTTGCTTGCCTATTTGAGTTATTTTACATAAGCAATCTTCATAAGTAGATCTTAAGCAGATATTATACCCTTAGCTCTATTTCAAAGTGTTGTAAAAATTTCTGAGGACCTCTTCTATTCCTTGACTTGAGGTGGTGGATTCCCCATCCTGCTGAGGCCTTTCTCTTTCATCTAGTCCTTCATTTTCCATTGAATTTGATTCAAGAGATTCTCCCATTGGATCTCTCTTGGGGGATTCTTGTGGTGGTAGTCCATGTATCATTTTTAAAAGTATAATTCTTCCCTTCACCTACTTTTCATAACTTCCATAACCATTAGGTAGGGACCTGCAATGTCGATGGTGTTTTGTTTGTTTAGTAAAAGATTTTCGAGACTTTAATTTATTGAAAGTTGTAGAATTTGCAATCTATGAAGTTTCATGATATAATTTTTAAAAGTCTAATTCTTTAAAGGGTGATAGCTCAATGGAAGAGCACCTGCTTTACAAGTAGGAGGTTGGTGGTTCGATTCCATCGTGCCCTGATATTCATATATAGGGAATGATGAAGATCAGTTTTTGGTGACGGATGCTCTTTTGACCATCACCAATGAGCTTATGGTGACATTTTTCGACCCTCACCAAAATATGAAATGGTGACGGTCAACGAACACCACCATATATACGCATCAATAGTGACGACCATTAAAGGTCCGTCACCATAAATCGTTGTTGTTGATATGAAATGGTGAGGGTCACTGTTTGTCATTATAGTCATTATTTGTGATGGACCTTGATGTCACCAATGAGTTTATGGTGACGGTCAATGAACGTCGCCATATATATGCACTAATAGTGACGGCCATGAAAGTTCCATCACAAAAAATTGTTGTTGTTCATATGAAATGGTGACGGTCACTATCCGTCATTACAATCAATATTCGTGACGGACCTTGAATGTCACCACAACACATACTTTCGGCGACGCCACCTTCGGTGACGTTCAATTTTTTGGTGACGGAGGCTATTGTCCATCACCATTGCCCATATGAAATGGTGACGGTCACTATCCGTCACTATAAATCATTATTGGTGACGGACCTTGAATGTCACCACAACACCTATACTTTTGGCGACGCCACTTTTGGTGACGTTCAGTTTTTTGGTGACGGAGGCTATTGTCCGTCACCATTGCTCATATGAAATGGTGACGGTCACTATTCGTCACTATAAATCATTATTGGTGACAGACCTTGAATGTCACCACAACACCTATACTTTCGGTGACGCCACCTTTGGTGACGTTCAGTTTTTGGTGACGAAGGCTCTTTTGACCCTCACCAATGAGCTTATGGTGACCATTTTCGCCCCTCACCAATGTGCTTTTTTCTTGTAGTGAGTTCTGTTCCTGATTGAATACTTTGAGGCACAGGTGGCACTTTAGTCACTGGGAGGAATCAATTCGCCTCCATTTGTGGCAGTGGAGGGTTTTCCTGATAAAACACTTTTAGGTTTTTCTTTAAACTATGTTTTAGATTGGGGATTAGGCTTTTGATAACTGTCTTAGCCATAATCCCCGCTAATCTGTCCATCAATCCTCTGCTCTGGTTCATCCTGGTCTTCGACACCGATAGTCTTTGACTGTGCTCGTTTCATGGTTTTCCTTGCTGTCGTGCCGGGCTGCGCAGGGATTATAAGGCATCAATGCCTGAGAAAACATCGACGAGACATGTAATTCAACCCTGCGGATGACTTTCCTGATGTATTCGAAGGTCGGAGGATCGTCATCCTTGGCCAATGAAATTTCTTCATTTAAGCGAAAAAAACATTAAAATCTGCAAAAACAAATGAATGTTACAAAATCCTGCGTTTATAGTTCAATCTGCATCGAAGGATGTGCGGAGGGAGCAGGGCCGTTGGATGGAATCATCCAACGGTCGGGATTTAATCTCAGAATGGTCGAAAATCATGGGGGAGGAGGATTAGATCAGAGCCATCTATTCACGCTGAGATCGACGGTCGGGGATGATTGCAGGGGGTCTGGGTGTACGGAGGAAAAATCTTGTGGGTATACCCCTGCGGTGAAATTGCACCGTTGATCTAGATCAATTTGGACAGTCAATATGGAATCAGGGGATGTTGAAAGTCAAACAGAGGGAATCCGGGTGATGGATTTTGGACCGTCAATCTGCAGATCAGATCGACGGTGGAGACGCAATTTCCACTGTACGATGGCCTGGTTATCGCGCGGGCGCTTTGGTTATTCATCGGACACTTTCGGTGATCGACAACCGTTGGATGAGTGGGCCCAGATCGAACGACAGAGATCGATTTCGCTGGGCATCCTGGTCCGGACTATAACGCGCGATGGACGACGGTTGCACGGCAGTTTTCAAATCGTACAAGGGACGCGTGGCGGCAAGCGTATGGAATCACTGCCAATTGGGAGAAAACCACCCTCCGCCCAAAGGCGGTGCGAAATATACCTCGCGGTTTTGGAAAACAGCGCACGGAAGGAGGGGGGTCCACAGAAATGGCGCGTTCCGCACCGTCCGATCTGCTAAGAAGATTGACGGTTGAGGTTGATCCACCATTTACACGACGGAAAACTTTGGAAATAAATTAAAGCCTAAAAAACACGAATAACAAAGGTTTTTAATGTTTTGGGTGGAGAAATATTATTGGAGAGGATAAGCGCCCGTGAGGTTTAGCAGTTGGTTCTGGCGCTCAGGCGCATGGACGAAAAAGGGTTAGAGGCTTGGCCTGCGGGGGCTTAAGCCCAGAACATAGAAAATATGCATTTTCTATGGTTTTTTCAAAGGAAATGAAGGTTGCGGTAAGGCTAAAAAGTGGGTTTTTAACCTTATAAAATGAATTTTGATGAGGGGAAAATAGGAGAAACATGGAAATGAGGGATTTTCATGGGGAATGGAGGGATAGAAGAAAAGGTTAGTTTGGAAGAAAAGGAAGGGAAAAAAGGGGAAAAAGGGGTCTGCAGTAGTATTTAACTTTGGATTTTTATAGGATTTAAGAGGTTTTTAGGATGTAAAATAGCAGTGTGGGAAACTGGACAGAGGCATGAGGCCTTCAAGAGTCTTCAAGAGCCAACAGTTTTTAAATGGAGAAAAATTGTTCCTTGAAGGCTCAAAACATATTTAGCCACCTTTGGTATGATCAAATTTTACAGGTGGCTAAGAGTGGCTCCACTTGGGGATGGTGCCTTCTTGAAGGCATCAAGAATTTAGACTTGATTTCTCTGGGAGGCTGACTTGTGCCTGATCCTTTAGATTGCTCTTCTTTTGCTGGATGATCTTGCTTTGCTCTGAAAAATAACATTAGTTATGAAAAAATAATGGACCTCATCAACACAACTTTCTACCTACCTAATCCTACTGATCTAACATTTTTTCTTCATCAGAGTGCACTTGGATTGGCAAACTCTTTTCACAACATTTTATTCTTTTGAAAGCATAAAAACTAATCTAACTCTACTCCTTATTTCTCCCTGAACTCAGATTAAACAGTTGAGCTCATATATTTCTCTACCTAATCTACTGTCTGTTGGGATTAAACTGTCCAACAGACTTCCATTCTCTAAATTCTACAACAGAAATTTAAAAACAGTCAAGCCAAGATTAAACTATTTGAATTACTGTGATCTATGGCATAAAAACAAGCTGCACATAGATTATTATTTGCAGAAATTTAAAATCAAAATGGAAGGCTTAAGATCTGAAAGTCTCTCAACATAGCCTTCCCTTTTCTTCACAGCTCTATTTTTGCTCTTCTTCTGGTTCATATTTTGAGTTTGTTTGAACCTTCAATTTCTATCCTAATCTATCTACTGATAAGCCAAGATTGAACGGCTTGGAAAATCGAATTCACTATCCTATCAGCAGAAAAATTTAAAGCTAATTAGTCAATATTAAACAATTTGACTAACTAGAAGTGTATTTTTGAGGAGTGGCATTTGAGCTTTCACACTTTGAGATTTGTGTCTCTTTTTGGCATGGGGATTTTCCTTTCTTGTTTTCATTTCTGCCCTCTTTTATTTCTTTTCTTTGTTTTTGTGTTTCTTGATTTTTAATAACTTTGAATGCAATGGTGAATGGAATATTCATAATGGAAAAAAAATAAAAATGCTTCAAAACATAAAATGGATCAAGAGAAGTAATGCTTAAGCATCCTGCCATTGACAGGACCCCCAAACAATTCTATTCCATCCAGTTCCTATAGGAAAAATGCATTATTACCCGCAACTGAATGAATAGAGTAAGGGCCAAGCTAGAGGTTGTCAAATTTTCCATTCTTGCCCTTTTCTTCCCTCCTTGAGTCCCACTTTAAAACTTTGTCCCCAATATTGAAATTGTTGGCCTTTGTTCTTCTGTCAAAAAGCTTTTTGATGTTGTCTTGTTTCTGTGATGCTTTGTTATACACTTCCTCTCTAGTTTGCTAAAGAGGAATGGTCTGATTTATTCTTCTGATCATGTCATTTTCTTCAGTATGAAACTCTTGAATCAACTTCATCACTGGTACACCAAGGCTATTTGGAAAAATTGCATCTGTACCATACAAAAGATGGAAAGGGAACATACCAATAGATTTCTTCAAAGTTAATTTGTCAGCCCAAAGTGTGTGGACCAGCTTTGTGTGCCAAGACTTTTTTTTATCCTCCAACAGTTTCTTGATTATGTTCACTAAGATTTTGTTGGAAGATTCTGCAAGTCCATTACCTTGAGGGTAATAGGCTATGGAATGCCCCAATGATATCTGATATCTATGACAGAAGTCAACCATCCTCTTTGATCCAAATGTTGCTGCATTATCAGTGATTATTTTGGTAGGACAGCCAAATCTGGAGAGAATGTTAGTCTCCATAAATTTTATGATAACTGAATCATTGGCCTGCCTACAAGGAATGGCTTCTATCCACTTAGTGAAATAGTCTGTGTCAGTAAGAATCCACCTATGCTGGGCAGAAGATGGTGGATGGATTTCTCCTATGAAGTCAAGTCCCCAATGTTGAAAAGGAGCTTCAACAGTGATTGGATGCAGTGGAAGGGGTAGCAATTTTCTCTTGCCTTCAAACAGTTGGCATTTATGGCAAGTAGTAGTCATCTTGTGTATATCAAGAAAAAGAGTAGGCCAATAGAAACCAACCCTCAAAATTTTGTTGGCTGTTGACTTCCAGTACAAATGACCCCCACACTTTCCTTCATGGAATTCCTGCTTAACCTTCTCTGCATCAAACTCAGGAAAACATTTAAGCAATATACCACTTGCATTTTTCCAATAAAGACATCTATCTATAATGCAATAGCTTACTGCTTTCATCTTCAAGAACATTGCCTTTGTTTTTGATAAACCAGGAGGTGTATTTAAATTAAGAAAAACATAAACAATATCAGCATACCAAGAGGAATTCATGAAATGGTTTTCGACAATGGGTGTCAAGATTTCCTCTTGATCATCTAAAGCATTAATCATATGAATATCAAGAACTTCACAATTTGACTCAGCCATTAATCTGGCTAGACCCTGGCCTTTGATGAGCTTAGTGGGTTTTATCTCTAAGTCATATTCAAGAATAACAGCAATCCACTTACCTCTCTTACCATCTGGGTCCTGTGTTAGGATGTCTTTAATCACTGAATTTGGGACAAAGGAAATGATGTGTGAGTGAAGGATGTATAGCCTGAAATATTTTAAAGCTTTAACAAAAGCAAAATCTTGCTTTTCCATAATGTTGTACTTCAATGGGGCATCCCTCAATGCCTTACTAAAGAATGCAATAGGCTGCTCTTGTCCTTGTGGATTTTTCTGTAAAAGGACAGCAGCTATGGTATGTTCGGATGCAAATGAGAAGATATAAAAATCTTTTGAAAAATCAGGACTTATGAGAACCGATGTTTGGGTTAATGCTTGTTTCACTAGTTCAAAGGATGTCTTTGCTTCCAAGGTCCATTTTACCCCTTGCTCCTTCTTCAACATATTTGTGATATTCCTGAGGAGCTCAGCTAAGTTGGGGATGAACCTTCTCAAAAAGTTAATCTTTCTAATGAAATATTGCAACTCTTTGATGTTTCGAGGATGAGAGATTTGCAATATGGCCTCAATCCTCATTGGATCTATCTTTATACCCTCCTCAGAAATAATGTGCCCAAGAAGCTTACCCTCTTGAAGACCAAATAGTGTCTTCTTAGGGTTTAAGGATATTCCAAACTTTCTGCATTTCTTGAAAAAATTTCTTAGATGTTCCAAGTGCTCTTCATCTGTTTTTGAAAACACAGTGACATCATCAAGATAGATAATGATGAAGAAGCCCAATTCTTCCGAGAATGCTATGTCCATGGCTCTCTAAAAGGTTGCTCCAGCATTCATTAGACCAAAAGGCATTTTCACATACATGAAAGTGCCCCATGGTGTAGTAAAGGCTGTCTTTAATTGATCAGCAGGGTGAACTAAGATCTGATTATACCCTGAATAGCCATCAAGAAAAGAAATTCTTTTAGACCCCACCACCCTTTGTAAAATATGATCCATCTTTGGTAAAGGGTAGTTGTCTTTTAATGAAGCTTTGTTTGAATCTCTAAAATCTATACAAAGCCTGATTTCTCCAGTCTTCTTCCTAATAGACACCAGATTAGATACCCATTCAGAATATCTAATAGGGAAAATAATACCGGCATCATACATCTTCATGATTTCCTTCTTAACCAAAGGCAGATGTACAGGGTTTATTCTGCGCAGTTTCTGTTTGAATGGTTTTTGGTTTTCTTTGAGAGGGATTTTGTGCTGTATTATTTCAGTGTCATAGGACTTCAGATCTTCGTAACTCCATGCAAAAACATCAGAAAATTCTTTGAACAACTCTATGTATTTGAGTTTAATGTGAGCTAGCAAAGTTTTGGACAGTTTGATCATCTTCGGTCTTTCCTCACTGCCAATATTACACTCTTCCACTTCAGTCTCTACAGGTTCCAGTTTGGGTTTTTTGGCCACATCATTAAAATAAAACAACTCTTCTAAAGGTGTTAGACCATTTGGAAAACTTTCATCTTTAGAATGTAGAGTTTCTAATTCTTTTGTTTCTGATTCTGCACTCAATTCTGTTCCGTTTCTAAGTTTGCAAGTCTAAAGGTTAATAGTGACAAGCTCAGGAGAAGGTTCTTCTTCACCAAGAAAAATTTCTTCACTGCAGTCTGTATCATAATCTGAATCTGAACTATGCAGTTCAAATTCATTTCCGAATTGCATGAAGTCTTCTATTTGTTTATCTCCGTCAAACACCAGCCAATATTTTTTATTATCAGGAACAACTGGTCTAAATTTTATTTGAGGTGAGCCATCTTCGGTGTTATATGGCGTTAGACATGTCCTAGCTACAAAGGCTAAATTGTGGGCTATAAGATTTCTTTTTCTCGGGACAAAACTCAGTTTGGACTCCTTAAATGTTTTCAAAAGATCCATGACATCATTCCGATAGGCCCTAAGTCTGGGATGATTTGCATTATACTCCCCATTGACTTGCCTAATTATTAACTCAGAATCCCAATACACAGTTATTTTCTTGGCTCCTAACTTTTTCAGTAAATGTAAGCCTAAGAGCAGGGATTCATACTCCACTATGTTGTTTGAACACTAAAAGTTTAATTTGCAAGAAATGCATTCTGTGTGCTTGCTTTCAGTGTTATTAATCCAGAAACCCGCACCAGCATTTGTTCTAGTGCATGACCCATCAAAATACATACTCCAGAGAGGATCATTTTCAGTTTTACCAGTTTGGTGAATGTCCTCTGTATGATTTGATTCTCCAAGTTTTTCAATGGGTTGAGGATTGTTCTCTTGACTGTCAACATTTGAGTTTAACGGATTGATGACTTGTAAATCAAGACCGGTATTTTGTTTGCTAATGTTTTCAAATGTAGCAAATTGTTTTGACACTTCAGTGCTATGTTTCTCTTCCTCCATTTTAGCCATTGATCCTGTTAAAGTGATTTGTTTGGTAAGTGCTTCATCATTAAACATGATAAAAGAATCAAGGCCTGTACTTACAGAATATAGAGGAGATTTTTGAGGTCTATCTTGACTTGTAACCATGTATTTCATATGAGACTCCCTGTAAAGTCTTCTAGTCTGATTGAAAATAGGGATAGTCGCATAGGTCATGTCCATTTGCATAGTGCCATGTAACTTAGCCCCCCAAGATCTTGATAAAAGCATTCCATACTTTGGGAGCACATCAGCCACAACAACATCCATAACTAAGCATTTGGCTGGAATCTGGGCTAAGTTGACACAAAGGTCTTTGATCAATCCTAAACACTTGACTCTGCTTGAGTCAAAAGAGTAAAGATCTTTATAAGGTTTGGTGATTTCAAGACCCAGGCTCTCCATTACATCTTTTGGCATTAAATTATGAGAAGCACCTAAGTCATGCATAGTGTTGTGTAGAATTTTGTCATGAACATTCAAACTTACATAAAAGGGAGGGACAGGCCCCTCTTGAAACTTACCTTCAATCTTTGGACCGAAAATAAGCTCTGGTTGGTCATCGTTAAGATTGAGAGTGTCCTCATTTTCTTCTATGTAAAAATCCTTCAAAATTTTGGACCTATATACATGTTGGGCAGCTAACTCAGTCAAGGGGACAGAGATTTTGATCTTTGATATTTCTTGTTCCAGGCTGAAAGGAATTTGATTCTTTAAGGTGCTGGTTTCAACCCTATTTACTGCCACTCTACCAGCAACAACAGCTTGCTGATTTGTTTTATCTACAGTTGACACAACGGTTGAAAAAGGAGTACTAGATGAAGTGTTAGTACTACTGATGTTTGCACTCTGTTTTTCAAAATTTGGAGTGTCTTTCTCTTTACCTTTACCAGAATTAACAGCCACCGTTTTGTCCTTTTTTTTGAATGTTTTAGGCTTGGTTGTAGTGCTGTTTTGAAAAGATTTGTCAGAGGTTTTGTTGTTGGGGGTTTTTTGACTAGATTTACTTCTGAGGTCATATTCTCTTTGAGGTTCGGTGACGGCATTTTCCATGTTTTGATAATAATCTTCATTATCATCTCTTTTGTCGTCGTAAGGTGTATAAAGACCTTGTTTCCCATCATAATGAACCTCAAAGTCATCATCATCTACCCCAAATAGGTTAATATCGTCTCCCTCTGTCATTTCATCTGTTCCCTCAACCTCACTCACATAGTTTTGATGAAAGGGAGGAGCGATCTGTTGATCATCTTCCCTGGGTCTGTTTGGAGGCTGGTTTCTTCTTATATTCTGATTCTGGTTTTGGTTTCTATTTTGAGGAGCAGTTTGGTTTTAACTTGCTTGTGCTCTCTCAAGAATGCTCATTTTCTTCATCATTTCTTCCATCATTCTTTCCATCTTTGAGCTTGAGGTAGTAGGTGTGGATTCCTCTCTAAAAGATACTCTCTTTTCAGCTTTCATTCTTGCTCTTTTCTCCATTAGGTTGACTTCCACAGAAAGAGCACCTCTTTGCATGTCTGCAAGGGTTGCAAAATCTCTCTCTCTGAGTGAATAGGTCATGTTGGCGTCAAACCCTTCAGGAAACTTGTTTAAGGCTGAGCCTTGTGGAGGTTTTAATTCTTGGGAAAGTGCATTATACACATTGTTAAATCTAGTACAATAGGCTTGTACACTTTCCCCAGGGTTTCTATGGAGATTTTTGTAGTCAGCAAGGACTTGGAGAGGATTCTTCCTCACTTCCCATTTGTTTAAGAATGTTTGATGGAAGCCTTGGAGATTGTTGATACTATGGGGGGCTAGGGTTTTAAACCATTTTATTACTTCTCCCCCTAAACTCTGAGCAAACAATCTGAGTTTGACAAAATCATCATCAATTTCATTTATGTCAAAGTAGTTATTCATCTTGTCCACATGTTGTGATGCTATTGTAGCATTGCTAGCATCATATAATGGAATTTTGGACTAATAGTCCTGTGGAAGATTGACTAATGGTACAGGAAGGACTAAGGGAGCATACCATGCTGCCATGATATGTGGTGGAGGTGGATTGACAAGAGGGGGTGTGGGCTGAAGTGAAGTGGTTTGAGCGGTGGATGAAGGATGAAAAGAAGTGGATGGGACTGCAGTAGATTGCTGAATTGATCTTGGATGAGAGACACCTAGATTATAAAGAAAATTTAAATCAGGAGGTGTTGTTTCTCTACTCCCAAGATGTTCATTTGTTTCAAAAGATGAATGTGAAGATTCAGAATCTAACTGATCTAAATCATCAAGGGACCTAGTTCTAAAGGGATTAACTAAGTCAGCTTGTGATTTTTGTAGAGCTGAAAGATTTTCAGGGACTGAATTAGCTCTTAGGGGTAATCTGAAAACAGTTGAAGATTCTATCTTAGGAGACTTTCTAAGGATTCTTTCTGGGTTATCAAATATCTCAGGTGGATCAAGGTCAGGATGGGATCTAGTGTGAATTTTTCTAGGAGCCACTATGCTGTGTTTTTAGACCCAAAAAATAAGAAAAGTTCAACCAAATATGACAATATTTAAGAGGTGAACTAATCTATTTTCACAATTTTTTAATTCTACGGTCCTCTAACTGGATTTGAATGATATTATAATGATAAGGGTTCTTCCCAGTGGAGTCTTAAGGTCTTTTCAGGATTGTGGAGTCGCTAGGTGGAAAGTTTAGAGTGTTTTCAAAGAGATACACTGTCCACCACAATGCTTGTGAAACATCCTTTTTCAAGGATATTCCGAAACACAAAAAACTCTAACCAGAGACTGACTGGGAGGGCATTCACCAGATATATCACCTCTAAAAGAGGATGAGATTCGGAGGCTACCTGGCCCTTTCCAGACTCTGTCTAAGAGTATGAGGTAAAACACAACAAAAGGTAAGTGAAATGTAAGAGCAAGTGTTTTACTACCAATCTGAAATGTTTTTGGTATTTTCTGAGTTATTTTTATTTGTGTGGTTTCTAAGAATGTCCTAACTTTGCTTCAAAACTTAGCTATGGTTGCGAGACAAAGACAATCTACTCTTATGGCTAAGCTAGCTGATTTTTCAAGGTTAGATAAGGCCTTATCGAAATCCTAGGGTTGACCTAGTTTGTCACTGATTCAAACAAGTTTCATCATGATTACCATTTCTTGGTAGTGCTTGAAAAGGTTGCTTTTTACTCACAATGTTTTATGAAGATTTTGGGTTTTAGTCCCCAGCGGAGTTGCCAGAAATGTTGGGGATCTGTAATTTATTAGTAAGATTGGAAGAGTCCAATTACAGAAACAACATCGTTTCAACCAACTTTGGGATTCTAGGATCTAGCCCTCCTGAATCCGGAGAGGGATCTCTCCAATGAGTGCAAAGATGGATTTGTCTTTGAAGTTTGGAATAATGATATTAGGCTAGTTATGAAGTCCAAGGGTTTTGTTTGTTTTTGGATGGTTGAACATGATTCTGTTAGAGGTGAAATGTCCCAAAGGTAAAAAGGTTCAAAGGTGAGAAGTTGCAAGAAAAAGAGTAATTTTTGATCAAGATGAAAAATGTAGGCAGGTTTTCAGTCCATTGGGCTATGGAGTCATAAGAGGATTTAAGTGAAACAATCAGGTTTAAGAGTGGTCTATGGGGCAAGTCATCTATGCCTAAGGATCTCTTTAAGGTTTGATATGGAATGGAATGATACATCAAGAAGGGGCAATAAACGGATGTAGAACAAAGAGTAGCCTAGGATCTGGTAAGTACTTTGAAACTAGCCAGCCTTTGACCAGACACTTAAGAAAGACATGGAAGCAAACTAGGATCTGGTAAGTACTTTGAAACTAGCCAGCCTTTTATACACTTCCAATAGAAAAACATACAAAAAATGAGGGAAACTTGAAGGCAACCTTTGGAGTAGAGACTAGCGGGCCAGGCTCACCACAAATCCTCTCCTAGCTCTTCTTTACTTGGCTACTTCCAAGACAATCACAGAGATAACATAGAATGGCCTAAGATCTGGTAAGTGCTTTGAAAATATCCAGCTTTTAACACATTCTAAGGGAAAAAATCAAACAATTATGCAAACAAGACTGGGACCAGGGCTCACCATATCTTCCTCAGTTCATCTTCACACAACTTATACTGAAATTAAAATTCAAAAATAATATTCAGCTAAGACAATACGACGAGGGAACGCCATCATTCCTATGCTTAAACTGAATTAAATCATTTCCAAATAACATAGTTGAAAGAAAACATTTAAATAAAGATTTCTCAGCCAGAGAAGGTTACTGATATGCAGTAGGTCCTAACACTATTTAAACTATTCTTTACAGTAGAAAATGAAACATAATGAAAACAGAAACAAAATCACAAGTTACAATGAGAATAACATCACCATCAACATAGACCAGGATCCCATAAATCAGCTTGTATTGATGCTCCAAACCGGTTACAATCTTCAAGTCCAGTGTTTTAATTCATCTTTATTTCATAACCTAACTTATCTGTTACAAGCAGAGCTCCAAGAGCCAGTGAATCACTATTTACAATCAGGAGTCTTCTGCTCAATTACATTACAATGCTTCAGCAATTACATCAACAACCAACCCCTCACTCATCTTCTACTGAAGTATATATAGAAGGATGAGGAGGTGAGATCTGATTAAATATCTCAAATACAATTAATACAGAATTAATGTTTTCTTGGCCCTTGGGAGGCTCAATGAAGAAACTGTACAGGTGTTTCACTGTATTAATTGGTTTAAACTTATGAATTAAGCTCGGTGGAAGATTTTGTTGACCTTTGAGGCTCTGTGTGATGCTAGGGCTACTTTGCAGACATTCTTTCATTAAATTCCTGGCAGAAGTAACTCTTCGGCTGCGTCGAGGTAAAATATCTGATCCTGATCAATAAGTTATGTTCCTGATTGAATACTTTGAGGCAAGGTGGCACTTTAGTCGCTGGGAGGAATCAATTTGCCTCCATTTGTGGTGGTGGAGGGTTTTCCTGATAAAAAACTTTTAGGTTTTTCTTTAAACTATCTTTTAGAATGGGGATTAGGCTTTTGATAACTGTCTTAGCCATAATCCCCGCTAATCTGTCCATCAATCCTCTACTCTGGTTCATCCTGGTCTTCGACACCGATAGTCTTTGACTGTGCCCGTTTCATGGTTTTCCTTGTTGTCATGCCGGGCTGCGCAGGGATTATAAGGCATCAATGCCTGAGAAAACATCGACGAGACATGTAATTCAACCCTGCGGATGACTTTCCTGATGTATTCGAAGGCTGGAGGATCGTCATCCTTGGCCGACGAAATTTATTCATTTAAGCGAAAAAAACATTAAAATCTGCAAAAAAAACGAATGTTACAAAATCCTGCGTTTATAGGTCAATTTGCATCGGAGGATGTGCAGAGGGAGCAGGGCCGTTGGATGGCATCATCCAATGGTTGGGATTTAATCTCAGAATGGTCGAAAAAGCATGGGGTAGGAGGATTAGATCAAAGCCATCGATTCGCACTGAGATCGACAGTCGGGGATGATTGCGGGGGGTCTGGGTGTACGATGGAAAAATCTTGGGGGTATACCCCCGTGGTGAAACTGTGTCGTTGATCTGGATCAATTTGGACGGTCAAGATGGAATCAGGGGATGTTGAAAGTCAAACGGAGGGAATCCAGGTGATGGATTTTGGACCGTCGATCTGCAAATCAGATCGATGGTGGAGACGCAATTTCCGCTGTACGATGGCCTGGTTATCACGCGGGCGCTTTGGTTATTCATCAAACACTTTCGGCGATCGACAACCGTTGGATGAGTGGGCCCAGATCGAACGACGGAGATTGATTTCATTGGGCATCCTGGTCCGGACTATAATGCGCGATGGACGACGGTTGCACGACGATTTTTTGATTGTACAAGGGATGCGTGGTAGCAAGCGTATGGAATCGCTGCCAATTGGGAGAAAACCACCCTCCGCCCAAAGGCAGTGCGAAATATACCTCGTGGTTTTGGAAAACATCGCATGGAAGGAGGGGGGGGGGTCCACAGAAATGGCGCGTTCCGCACTGTCTGATTTGCTAAGCAGATCGACGGTTGAGGTTGATCCACCATTTACACGGCGGAAAACTTTGGAAATAAATTAAAACCCAAAAAACACGAATAACAAAAGTTTTTAATGTTTTGGGCGGAGAAATATTATTGGAGAGGATAAGCGCCCGCGAGGTTTAGCAGTTGGTTTTGGCGCTCGGGCACATGGACGAAAAAGGGTTAGAGGCTTGGCCCATGGGGGCTTAAGCCCAGAACATAGAAAATATGCGTTTTCTATGGTTTTTTCAAAGGAAATGAAGGTTGCGGTAAGGCTAAAAAGTGGGTTTTTAACCTTATAAAATGAATTTTGATGAGGGGAAAATAGGAGAAACATGGAAATGAGGGATTTTCATGGGGAATGGAGGGATAGAAGAAAAGGTTAGTTTGGAAGAAAAGGAAGGGAAAAAAGGGGAAAAAGGGGTCTGCAGTAGTATTTGACTTTGGATTTTTATAGGATTTCAGAGGTTTTTAGGATGTAAAATAACAGTGTGGGAGACTGGACAGAGGCATGAGGCCTTCAAGAGTCTTCAAGAGCAAACAGTTTTTAAATAGAGAAAAATTGTTCCTTGAAGGCTCAAAACACATTTAGCCACCTTTGGTATGATCAAATTTTACAGGTGGCTAACAGGAAATGACTTGGTCAAATAACAAACAATATTGTAGAATATAGCGTAGTCATTGAGTTATGATATGATGCCATCACATTTGGTATTTGGCATTTGATCGTTAGGTTAGATTCCCAACTCATTGTGTTACATTTAAACGGAGTTTATGCTATTATAAATCCATCTTTGTTAAGATTATTTTTGAAGGTTCGTCTCTTGGAAATAAAATTTTATTATATCAAATATCAACACATTTAAAGAAATTTAAACACATTGGTCGATGCATTAGCTAATCGAGTTTTAAATAGACATCTGCAACATTTAAAAGGTAAAACAAAACAACATTCAATCCATGTTGAAAAAGATACTCTAGAATGAAGGTAGTAATATCATTACATCATCTGTGATCATAGGTTCAAATACCTTATCATCTAAAAGACACTGATACAAAAAATAAAATGTCAATCTACATTGACCATCAGCTATCCATGATGATTATCATGATAAAAAACTATGGCACGTGCCACCCTGTGTAGAAATATCCTGAGTGGACCTGGGACACCAGTCACATGTCTCTGGATCCTGAGAGGTATATCATTTGTTCCTATCTCAGGAATATCAATAGTCAACCTCTCAAGGTTGTGCTCCAGCTCTACCAGGATCTTTACTGCATCATCCTGTGGGCCTACTATGGGTTGTGCCTCTCGCCTGTCAAAGCGACAAAGCTCTGCTGGTCATGTTGGATCGACATCTGCATTTAAAATTTTGATAGTATTTGACGATAAAAAATAAAATAAAAATTAGGTAAAAACTTCGAAATGATTCACTAATCTGTCTCATCCCACTGTGTCCCTGGTGGAAGATATGTTTCAGGATCACCTCTATAATCCATCCCTGCATAAGGAAAATCTTCAATCATGAAGATCTGATTCCTAAGTCATGAGAAATACTGAGGAGTAAAACGAACCACTGCACCACCTTCACCACCATGGCGAGCCATCAATGCTACCTAGCACACCATACGAGGTTCCTGAGGACTTCTAGGATCTGCTAGAGTCTGTTGAGGTGCAAGGAGTGGGATTCTCTCTAAAGAAAAAGATATAAGAATGGCGCCATATCCAAATTTTTTCAACTTCCCATTCTTGGCTCTCGTGAGTTGGCCCTTCATATTTTCCAACACTCCTTCACTCCAGTTGAATATTGTCCCTCCAAAACACTCAATTGTAGCCTGCATCTGTGCTTTGGTAGTCACATGAGGAGCTGCGCTCCCAAATAACTTGGTAATCGTGAATGCTATTATTTTGAGTTCCATTCACATAATAGTTTTGATATCTATGCGACCTTCCTTTAGCTCTGAATCTCAGGTACAATATTGAGCCTTGTAAGTAGCAGTGGGAAGACCTCCTAGTTTGGTCCTAAATAAGGAAATGTTCCTCCCTCTACAAGGCAATTCAGTGAGAAAATATATTTCCTCCAGCTCGATGACAAGCCGGTGGTCTCCGATAATGAAACATTGGTCTTGTATATCCCATGTATTCATGAGCCAGGTCATCAGCTCAACATGTGTTTTCATTCCCTGAATCACCCAAAACTTGTATAAGCCACAATTTTTTAAAGAGCGCATAGTTTCCAAATCATCCATGGCTTCATTTTCCATGAGTTCATGCTCTCATTCTCGCCATTCAAACATGATTAAAAGACCTACACATCAACAAATTAAACATAAAAAAACATTTGGGGGAAGTTTGATCCATATTTATGGAGAGAATTATGTTTTTCAAAAACCCACGACACTTGCGCATGTCCTGTGTTTTCACAGTGCATTTTTGCGCACGTGTCATACACAGAACCCACGACAGCTGGATGATTTTTCTTTTAAAAAATCATCGAGGTGCGCAGTTTTTGCCATGAGAACCCACGCACCCCCGAGGGCAGATTTTAAAACATAATTTCCTTCTAAAAAATTCCATGAAAGCTTAAAATTGCAAATGAAACGGATGAAAAAAAAAGACAATGATGATGTCGATTATCTAGTGTAGATGATTCTCTAAATGGTCGGTCGGTTCTTCTGATATCAGCTCCAGAAGTTTTTGGGAAAAAGATATCTCTGCTATGTTTTGAAAATCAATAGGTGAAAATGACTTGTTTAAACTTATTTTTGTAGTTTTAAATGAATAAAACAATATTATTTTATTTATTTTTACTTTTAAAAGGCCAAATAAAAATATTTTTACTTTTTGAAAGCAGATATTCATAATTGTTCGATTTTTTGTGCAGGATATAGGATTTTGGTGAAAAGAATTATTTTGACATTGAGTGCACTTTTATTACTTTTTTGGGCTCCATAAAAATACGAAAAAGTGAAACCATGGAGTCCTCTTTTAAGCCCTTTTCAGACTCTCGAAACATGAAAATATCGCCAAGTACTTGACTATTTGAACTTGTTAAAGTAAATGAACAGACGCCCATTTAGTATAAGTTTACCCCCTTTTTGGTTTGAATTAGACTAATTATGAAAAAGGTATACGTTGACTAATCATGGTCAATAGAGTTCTCTCTTGCATTATTTTATCCTTTTTCGGGCTTGAGAGATTAAATTTACGAAAAATAACAACCATATTGGAGTCTACTTATGTTTTTCTTGTGAATCCCTAAAACATAAAAATGCCAAGTTATTCCTATATTGGACTCATTAAAACGAAATAGTATAGGACTTGTCAATCACAACAGGACTGGACCACTCCTTCTTAGGGTTCGATTTTAATACTAATATGGACTCGTCCAAAGGATGAGCTTACACAACAAGAAAATTTTATCCTCCTCAACCTTGACAAAAATAAAGAGGTACTTGCTAGTAATGGTGGGGGAAAAAGAGAGAAAAAGAATCCATTTGTCGTCCTTGTTTTAGAAAGCAGCATGCCGCTCTTGAACATGACACTTTGTCACACTTGTACCTGGTTAATTGAATGACATTGAAAGTCGTCAGCCAGTTTCTGGGTATTATCTCTAGGTCAAATGCTGCCAAGCCATTTACAATGTCATTATGTGTTCAAGAGAAAGTTCAACAAACCATTCATTGCAAACATTTGTCTCCATTCGCGTTGACCATCCCTGAGTCAGTCCTTGCATGAAATTTCTTAAAAACTTGATCTATTAGTTTCGTGTCGTATGATTTCTTGCGATGGATCACTTTCTATCGACATTAGGTCATTATCTATAAATTTGATCTAGAATCCTATCAGTACCTTGGGATCTGCATGCCCTAATGGTAGGTTTCTCACCTTCGACGATAGGTTTTCATCATTAACCTTTGATCGAATGATTCTATGAGTGTTTGAATGAAAATCATTCATTCACATTTCATATATTGTACTAAATTACTCTGAGGGCCATTGTCATTATTGATGGTTTCTCTCACACTTGTTAACGTTTCTCATCATTGACCAGTAATCAAGTGGTTTCTACCATGTTCGACTTCGTCACAATCAATCACATGGATAGATTCGTACTAGTTCAAGAATCAGAAATCAAGACCTTGGATCTAGTTTCCACCATCCAGGCTGCAAGGAGTTTTATTATTCATGATATAGTAGACTACTTATGACAGATGGTTGCACCCATACTGTGTCTACTTTTGAAGTAATACTGAAATCATATATGTACTAGAACATTTAGTTAGTTTTGATCAAAGTATGGGAATGCCTACCTCAACGATGATATATATTTTCATTGAATGTTTTTATAGGTTTTCGACTGACATCTCCAATTCAATCCTCGGAATGATAAAGCACTTCACTCTTCAGAAAAATTCTCATACTTTGAACTTTAGGGGGAAATCCGTTACACATCATTTTGTCACCATGAAATTTTACTGTTCATATGGGTCTATCACCATCCATATCATGTTCCCTTAGAGGTCAAAAAACACTCATGTTCCTAAATCAAGTCTTGGAAATTGGAGAAAAGCTCTGCAAAACCCTTAAAAGTCTACCTGCGTGGTTTTAATAGCCTTTCCCTACACATGCACTAATGATCTTTCCATTAGCCACGACGATCGCTGCTTTGTTTTCCACTAAAACCTACGCACCCCCGTCAAAATCAAGTAACAAGAAAAAGTAACTTCTATAAGTCTAGTTGGTTGAATATTCTCCCAACTGGAAGCCTCTAGAGTTGCGCTAGTTTAATATTTATCCCTCCACTCATGGATCTTATCCCTTGGTCCAAGGAACTCAAATCCCTTCATGGAAGGAATCCATACCTCTCTTAATGGATCTAAAACTACTTCAATATCCCTATATATTGAGCTCAAGTTTCAGGTTCAAGGGTAGATACCCGAGATATTAATGTGAATAGAGACTGATTTATATAGTTTCTAAGCTGGAGAGAGTTCATAGAATGCATACTTTCTATACTATTGAGTTATTGTTTACACATTGAAGATCACACCTTTGTGCCCATGACTTCATGGTGGTCATTATAGAGAGGAAGGCTTATCATACTGAAGGAGAAAAATTTATCAAACCACGAGAGGATTCTGTACAACATCAAGGCATCTAGTTGTAATATTTCTATTTCTAATTTATGATAATACATATGGATCTCTTTTTCTCATTGTCTTGTTTATGAATTCATGTGAATGATGTCAATACTTAGATTCCTTGATCACTAAGTTGGATTAGTAATTTTTGATTATTATATATTGCATATGCTTTGATTATTTGTCTTTTCTATGATTGAAGGTTCTACTCATCATTGGAGAACTACTTTGGAGCAACGGAAAAAGGGATACATCAGACGTTTGGATTTAAAGGTAGGATCATGTCCTCTCTACTTTACCATTATAATGATCTTAAAATAAAACTAATATAGAGAAAGAGATATTAAAATATACTTTTGTTTCTAGTTACTCATTGGAGTAATAGGGATATCTCTCTTTTCCGCAAGAGGGATTAATCCCGGTAACACTAGGAGGGTTGGGGAGAATTACTTCTCCTCGACTCTCAAATATGGATACCCCCTTACCCAAACAATGGGTGCCAATGTAATGGCCACAAGGTGTATGTGGTGTGAATGAATGGGTTTAAAGTAAGGGGTTATATAACTGATTGACTTCACTATGGATGAAGTATTTCAACGCCAAAACATATTGGTCATGGGTCTATTGCGGAAGGAAGTACACACGATGGTGCATATCATCCCAAGGAAAATCTGGGGTGGTCATTTCTTCCAGGATATTTTCATCAGAGTGGAAGATGGGAGTACTAGAGGAAGGGATACCACTTGATGCTAGCATGTCATGTATCATGTATTATACATATTGTAGCTCAGTCCCACATTGTTGGGCTCACCATTATTCTTTGTACTTTGTCATCTCTGCAGTTATGGGTATGCCTCCTCTACCTCATTGAGAATAGGTACTCCAACATAAAAGGAGACTTATATCACTTATTAAGTCTCTTCCCCTCCATAGTTTTCATCTATCTCTTCACTTCATTGATGTCTTTCTCTCTCTAACTCCCCTTCGATGTCTAGTGATTGTGTTCTTACAAGATACTTCAGTCATACATTTTGCTCCTAACACTCGTACGTTGGGGGCAATTTGTTATCACCAAAAATTAATCATCTAGCCATTCCTAAGTAGATGGATTCAAGTACACCATGTAAGACCAATTCACTATAAGAAATAATTTAATAAACCATATTTTATTAAGTTATTTCTGGTTAAAACAAGAAACCCCACGAAGAATAATTAAATAAATCATTATTTATTTGATTTTCCTCTAGAAATAATTAATTAAACCATTGTTTAAATAATATTCCTGTTCATATTTAACCCAATTGTGAGAAATAATTAGACAAATAATTATTTTTCTTATTTTTCTCTAGGAATAATTAATTAAATCATTATTTAGTTATTATTCCTTGTTAAATTTGACTAAATCACCTAGGAATAATTAAACAAATCATTATTTGTTTATTATTCTTTAACCACATTCCTAAAATGATAAATAGATAATTTATTTTATTATTATTTCTAAATAAAGATATTTAACCAATTTAAATACCTTTACCCTCCAACAAAATATAATAAAATATTCCAAGCGGTTAGATCTAGATTTTGGTTAATAATATTTTATTATTCTCTATTATTGAGGATAACTCAATATTTTGTTATAAATAGGAGGGTTTTTCCATTCATTCTTCACTTTGATCATTCTAATTGTCGCTACCATTTTATTTTTTCCATTTGACCTCCCACTTGAGTTCATCACATATTTTTGGTTTCCACATCATTAAGAGAGAGAGACTCATGAGGTTGAAGCATTGAGGACAATGAAGAACCCATCCCATTGAGGGGGTGTAATATTCCTACTTAGCCCCAACTAAGAGGAATATTAATTTTTGTTTTGTTTTCTGTTGCATGAATAAATGAATAAAGGAGGACATGTAAAACTCCTAAAAAGACTGAATAAATCGATGCCCATGTGAACAAAGATAAATCAGGGCCATGTAAATAAATCACTTGCAAGTGTGAAAGGGTTTTTATTTGTGATACTGGGTCAACCTTGACCAAATCTACAGTGTTGTCTAGGTTCAATGTACCTCATGAAGGGACAATGCAGTTCTATAAGGAGGCCCCTCATGTGAAAGGAGCTAACTCATCAGGGTGGGTTAGGGTTTGCAAAGGCTCTCATCTTATAAAAGGAAGGGGAAGGAAACAAGAGAAGTTTGTTGATTGACTATATTTCTGAGTATCTTGTCTGCTTAGACAAATACTATTCTCTTCTATTTAGTGGAGAATTGTGCTGCTTAGCACTTGGAGTTCCTATACAGGGATTTCAGTTCTTCCTTTGAGGTTTCTTGGAGGAGAATTTTCTGATTTGATCCACTATCAGGCTTGAGGCCAAGCTCTACTTCCAATTGCAACGCAGATCCAATGAGGGTTTGTCTACTTTTGCAAGCTGCAGCAAGTGGTATTCGAGATCTGCAGAGATCTAGCTTGTTTTGGGAGCCTCTTCTCATGGAGTGTGTCTTTTAACCTCCTGGTAGAGTGCCTCTCCTGTTTTTTCTTTAGATATGTATCTTGGCAGTTGGCCATCTATGTTATTCAAGCTACAACGAAGTTTTCATTGAGGGAATGCGTTATTTTCATATGTTATTCTTCAGGGTGTTTTGATCCCAGTTTTGATTAGAGATCTCTGGTGTTGGGCTTTGCCTTTCACTTTGGTGTTCCATGGATTAGTTTGTTGATCCATGTTCTATTTAGATCTAATCTATTGTAATGTAAAGTTATATTCAGGAATTACTACAGCATTTTACAGATATGCAACTTAAAACTCAGATCTACTCTTGTTTATGCATGATTTGGTCAAAACCCCAAGGGGATCTTGTAAATAAGACTATCTAGTTTCCATATCTGAAATAGATTTGATGTTTTGTCCAAAGATATTTCCTAGATCTGATTTGTAATATTCAACTACTTTAGCTCCTTAAAATAACGTTGTTGAGCCATTTCTGCAGTTATATATGTGTTGCAGCCTTCTTTTCTGAAGATTTCTTGCTATATTGTCTCATGTATTCTACTGTATATTGAAAAGGCTTCATTTTTCTTCTGATTTGCTGCTGTATAATTATAATTTAATAATATTTGATGGCCTCCTTCTCATACTATCAAAGACTGCGTTATTCCTGAAGCTTCTTGTTGTGCATAGCTGCAGCCCCTCTTGTAGGGTGTTTTCAGCTAGACTAGGTGGTGGGAGATCTGTTTACCACACCTAGTTTGATTTGTTTTTTCTCCCATTCTGGATCTAGAATCTAGATCTGTTGATCTAAGGGATCCAAGGGCTGTAAACTCATATTTTTACATCATGTTGGCCGGATAAATCGTTCTAGCGGACAAGACCGATCTCCCTAGTGTCAGAAGACAATCTAGCAACAAACGAACAAATAAGTTTGTCTTTCTCTAAATATATTAATTTTACGAATAAATTCTATGAAGGTGTCGATCCTACCTTAGATACAAATGCTTATTTGTGGTTGTAGTGCTTCCGTCGTAACAATAATCCTTCGTCGCAACAAGATTCCTTTCGTCGCAACAATAATCCTTCTGTCGCAACAAGAGTTCTTTCGTCACAAGAAAGTGTCGTCTTTTGTGGACCTGCAATCACAAACAAACAAATATTAAATAGCACTTGTATAACAAATAATCATAAAACATACCTATCATAGTGATCAAGGAATCTATGAAATAAACGATCAAACGACAGCTTATTGAAATAAAAAATCGAACGAAAATTTATTGAGAAAAACAAAACTTGATTGTATCAATCTTAAAATAATAGAAGAACCTTACAACCTTAGCCTTGATGTTCGAAAGGCCTTCCCGGGGTCCGAAGCAGGAGTCTCCTCTACTTCGATAAGTCTTGCACTCTTCCTCTAGAAGCATAAAGAGGTATGTGATCTTTCCTCTCAAAAGCTCAACAGAAAGAAGTCTAAATCTCAACAGCACTTCAGCTCAATCACACATAAAGCTTGAACTCTAATCCTCAATCTCCAAAAACTTAACCATTTAAGGCTACCCAATGCCTCCTTTTATAGAGCAGATGAGGAGGTTAAGATTCCACCATTTAAGGGATAGAATCCTCCTTCAAAGGGATAGACTCCTCACATCAATGGATTAGTTCCTTAAGGTGAGGGATACATGCACCTTATCAAAGCGTACTCATCCCCAAAAATTCTCATCTAGAACCTTCTAGAATTGACCTCAAACAAACTTTTTAACTTTACTTTCTCTCCTTTTTTGAGTTTGAGGAGGGTACGCGGGCATTCCAAAGGAAAATTGCGTTCTAGAACGCAGGTAAGCCATGCATTACCTGCACACCCAAGCCAGGAACGTAGGCAGGCTTCATGTTACATGCGTACCCATTCTTTCAGAGGTTTTTAGGGTTTTTCTTCTTGTTTCAGGGCTTGACATGAGGAGTAAAGGTTGTAAGACTTGCAGAGGAGGCATGTATGAGTGTTAATGAGCTCATACAGTCAGCAGAATGTCAAGGTGACAATTTTTAGTGTAACATATTTCCCCCTAAAGTGCGAAGTCTGAAATAGATGAAGATGAAGTCTTTCATATATGAAGAGTGAAGTACTTTATCATTTCAAGGATCATCCTGTGGACACCCCAGTCGGAACCTGTAAAAGCATTCAATGCAAAATGTATATATGTAATCATACCATCGCTGAGGTAGGCATTCCCATTCTCAGATCAAAAACTAACTAAACTTGTTCTGATACAGAAATGATTTTAATATTACATCAATAGTGTAGACACAGCATGGGCACAACCATCTGTAATGAATATTCTACTGCATAAATGATAACAAAATTCCTCGTAGCCTGGATAGTAGAAACTAGATCCAGGGTCTTGATTTCCAAATCTTGAACTAGTACGATTCTATCCATGTGAATTAATGTGTCGAAGTTGAACATGGTAGAAACCACTTGATTACCAGTGAATAATGTAAATTGTTAACAAGTGTGAGAGTAACCACCAGTAATGTCAATGGCTCTCAAAGTACTCAGTACAATCCATGAAATGTGAATGAATGAGCTGAAGTCGAAAATGTCACGAAATCGTTCGATCGAAGGTCAATGATGCAACCTGTTGTCGAAGGCGAGAAACCTACCATTGAGGCATGCAGATTTCAAGGTACTGACGATTTCTAGATCAACTTCCTAGATAATGAGTTGTCATCAATAGAAAGCGATTCGTTGTAGGCAAGCCCACAACACGAAATCATAGATCAAGTTTTGAAGAAATATATTGGCAAGGATTGAATCAGGGATGGTCAAAATGGAAGACAAATATTTCACAGATGAATGGTTTATTTGAACTGTCCTCTTGAACACATAACGACACTGCAGATGACTTGGTGACAATTGACCCAAAGCTAATACCCAAAAATTAGTTGAAGACTTTCAATATGGTTTGATTAACTGTTAGGCAAAGGATTTCCCAACCCAGGTGAACAAAAGGTGTCATGTTCAAGAGTGGTTAACGGCTTTCCGAATTTTCAAAATGTAACAAATAGGTTCGTTTTTCTCTCTTTTCCCCTACCATTTCTGGCAAGTACCTCTTTATTTTTGACAAGCTTTAGGAGGATAACATTGGCTTGTTTATAAGCTCATCCTTCGGATGAGTCCAACTTAGTTTAAGATTCAAACCCTAAGAAGGAGTGGTTCGTTCCTGTTTGAAATTGAACAGGTCCTTTACTATTTAAATTTTAACGAGTCCAGTATAGGAGAAACTCGGTGTTTTTCAATTTTAGGGAGTCAGAAGAAAAAACTTAAGAAAAATCCATGGGTGTAATTTTTCATAAATTTAGTCTCTCGATCCCGAAAAAGGATAAAATAATGTGGGAGATAACTCTATTGACTGTAATTAGTCAACGTATACCTTTTTCATAAATATTCCATTTCAGTTCGTAAAGGGGGTAAACTTATACTGAAGGGACGATCATTAATTTACTTTAACGAGTTCGAATAATCAAGTGCTAGGAAATCTTTTCATTTTTAGAGAGTCTAAAAAGGGCTTAAAAGAGAACTCAAAATTTCATTTTTTTGTAAGTTTTAACGAGTTCAAAAAAGGGATAAAAATGTACTCGTGGTTTTCACTTTTTCGTAAGTTTTAACGAGTTCGAAAAAGGGATAAAAATGTACTCGTGGTTTTTAATTGTTTTTTAACGAGTTCGAAAAATGAATAAAAATGTACTCATGTGGCCGACTTTCAATTTAATTTATGAGCAGGAAAAGACGGAAAGAACTCGTCATTTTCATGTATTTTACGAGAATGAAAGATAGCAAAATAATCTCAAGAGTTTCATGAGTTTAACGAGTCTTGAAAATAACCGAAATTGACTCACGATAGGTTTCATTTTTACAAAATCTTGAAACAGAGAAAAAATATGCTTCAGAGTGGTTTCATTTTTACACAAGCTTGAAACAGAGAGAAAACTGTGCTTGATGCCCCCTAAGCGTAACTGCTAGAGTGCATGCCCCCCAAGATTCATTTCATTCAACTAAGTACACTACTGGTAATTAATAGCTGGATGGAATGAAGGTTCATTTATGAGATTATATGAAAGACCCAACCTAAAACTGTAAGAAAATTATGCAAAAACTAACCTAAATATACGACTTAACATTTAAGAGATCTAGTCAAAGACTCGACTTAATTAGGGGAGGATTTGTTTCATTTTTTAACGAGCTTGACATGGAGAAAAGAACTATTCTCATGGCAATGTGTTTAATTTTTTAACGAGGTTGACATAGTAACAGGAACTATCCTCACCTACATGTTTCATTTTTTAACAAGGTTGACACAGTAAAAGAAACTATCCTCGTATCTACTTTCTACAATCTACCTATATAACCTACTGATTCTTTTTTTTTTTAATGAGGTTGACACAGGAAAAGAACTGTCCTCATACCTAATTCATTTTTTAACGAGGTTGACTCAATAAAAGGAATTATCCTCTGACCAACTGATTCATTTTTTAATGAGGTTGACACAAGAAAAGAAATGTCTTCATACCTGATTCATTTTTTACGAGGTTGACTCAGTAACAGGAACTATCCTCAGATCTTACTTATTTCTAATCTATCAATCTACTCTCTAAAATCTACCTACTAATTCATTTTTTAATGAGGTTGACACAGGAAAAGAACTGTCCTCATAGAAGCTTGTTTCATTTTTTAAACGAGCTTGACACAAGAAAATGAACTATGCTCTTGACTAACTGATTCATTTTTTAATGAGGTTGACACAGGAAAAGAACTGTCCTCATCGCTGTCTGATTCATTTTTTAATTAGGTTGACATAGTAAAAGGAACTCTCCTCACCAGCCACTGATTCATTTTTTAATGAGGTTGACATAGTAAAAGGAACTATCCTCAGACTCACTGATTCATTTTTTAACTAGGTTGACACAGTAAAAGGAACTCTCCTCAGACTCACTGATTCATTTTTTAATGAGGTTGACACAGTAAAAGGAACTCTCCTCAACTAAATGTTTCATTTTTTAACGAGGTTGACATAGGAAAAGAACTATCCTCATATCTGATTCATTTTTTAACGAGGTTGACTTAGTAACAGGAACCATCCTCATAAACTACTTATTTCTAATCTATAAATCTACCTACTGATTCATTTTTTAATGAGGTTGACACAGGAAAAAAACTATCCCCAAAAACCACTGATTCATTTTTTAACGAGGTTGACACAGTAAAAGGAACTATCCTCTAACCAACTGATTCATTTTTTAACGAGGTTGACACAATAAAAGGAACTATCCTCTGACCAACTGATTCATTTTTTAACGAGGTTGACACAGTAAAAGGAACTATCCTCTGACCAACTGATTCATGGCTTCCAACTGGAAGAAACACATGTCAATGGACACACCTTGATCATGGCTTCCAAGAGGTCTTCATCAGAAGGAAGAATAGTTCTATGGAAGGAACACATGTCAAGGGACTCAAAAGGGATAAGAACATTGCGTTCAAATAATCCCATAGAGTTTTCCATGTCAATTACCGGATCTAAATCAAAGGAAGTCGAGCAAACAGTGTGAAGCTCACTTACATCGGTAACTAAAAATATGGGACTAGTTGCCACATAATTAACCCGTGGCAGGGTAGATACCACTTTAGAATCAGGAACATTCAGGGATGTCGGATTATTGGTGATGGATACGAACTTGAGGAGCAGGTAGTCAGGTCTACAATAGTTCCATTGTGAAGACGACATACGCATGAAAGTGTCGATCCAATTAACTTATTGCATAAACATAGTCTCGCCCAAGGAGTAGAATTAAATCAAAGGCATGAACTACCCTCCAGATCAATATCGACAATTTTACCCTTACCTTCAAAAATGTGCTTTGGGAAGTTTCCCTAAAAGATTCACTAATGGTTACGTTAAAAGCTTTCAAAGCTTTGAGATCCATGAAGCCTGGTGGGGGAACCCAAAGCTTTCCAAACAGTTGAGGATAAAATACTAACAGAAGCATCTTCATATACCTGTGTGCGATGTATGTCCCTACCACCAAAATTCACAATGATTTGGAAAGGGATGGAGGAAGGAAGACGAGGTTCTGTCAGTCTATTCCAATCAAAGGAAAATACCTTAGTACTTGGAGGGGGTTCTGTAGAAGCAGGTGAAATGCCCCCCGGCATAGAAGAATCTGATGTAACAAGAAGAACCTGAGTGGTATGAAGTTCACTCTCTACAGGGAGAATGGGATTGATCGAATGTGAAATCGAATCAACAACTTGATCAACTAATGGATCATCAACCTGAGTGATATGAGTTTCAATCTTCAATGGAAGAGTGGGATCGACCGTACTTGAAATTACATCAATCACTCCGTCAGTTGACAGTAGGTTGGGAGAAAGTTTACAGTAATTAGTTGGAAATTCTTGCTGTGGAAGAGTAAGGTTTTCCAATAATTTTGAGGCTTCCTCCATGTAAATGTGAGTTTGATGACTCCCTTTTTATAACTTACAAGGAAACCTAACTTTACCCTTTTTCCCAGGAACCTGACTATCACTAGTTGATGGATCAACGGAAATTTGATGAGATTTTTCTGACCATACTTCCAAAACCTTAGGAATACTAGGACAATTGATAAGGAAGTGGTCACCCTTACAAAGCCTGCAAGGGTATTTGGGTTTATGATGCATGTTGGAGGTTTCCTCAACACAACTAACACTTACAGCCATGGTTGGTTGGTTTACTTCTTTCTTATCTTGCTTCTTCTTCTTCTTCTTCTTCTTCTTCCCTTTCTTCTTTTTCGTATCCACCTGGTTGCTAGCGTCAAGGCTTTTACCAAGCGAAGAGGAAGAAATGGAGGAAGAAATATTAAGCGGAGAAGGTAAAGGGTCAACAGAAGGTTGGTGATGTTGATATGGTGAACTCCGTTGAGGTGAAGCATCTAGTTGAGGTGAAATAATTGGAGTATTCGAGGCCAACGAAGTTGAAAATAACCATATCGGTAAACCTATTGTAAATCTAGGTAATGAAAAAGTAGTCATATAAGGAGGACCAACATTTCCAAAGCAACGAAAAGTACTAGGATTGTCGTTATATTCAACTTCTGTGAATTTTATTAACAATTTTAAAACTAAAATTAACAATTAACAATTCACACCTAACAATTAAAATTCACAATTCATACCTATGGTCTCTAAAAGTAAAAACAAACAAATTAACATGCGCTATCAAATCTAGGAGTCAAACCACACACAAACAGTAACTTCCCATACTAAAAACACTAGTTGGTGATGAAATCCAACATCGTAGAATTTAATACAGAAAGGGCAGTTGGAACAGTTACCCCGAAAACCTGCTTAATGAAACAGACTGGCACAAGTTTCTTCACAAAACCATCTCATGTGAAGAGAACACCCCAGAGAGTCCAAGTGAGTCTAGTCGACGTCTGCTCCAGGTACAGTGAGATCTTTCCTTCACCATCACCTTAGGAAATAATCTTAATTTTATGGACACTAAGGTTACCAATAGTAACAAATACAACTGGGGGAACAGTCTACGATCTGATTCCACGCACAAGGGCAGAGTAATAAAGCTCAATCCCCTTGAAGGTTCCTCGACATGGTCAATCCGAGGTTTACCGACAAGTGACCCTAGGCTCCTCGACAATGGTTAATCTGAGGTTTACCGTTTGTAATGCATGCAAAATCTTCTGTCTTCCCCAATGAAACAGAATTGATTGTCTCAAAGGTTCGGACATGATCTCGTGATTAACTCCTTTAAGAGGAGTGTCCCAGATTGTACCAATTACAATTGGATTTATTTCCTACCACAAGATTTATCTACTTGTTTGTTTCAGTTGCTTTGGAAAGTTAACTACAACCTATTCCAAAGCTCTAATCCTGAGCTAGATTGGTGGAAAGAGCCCTAAAATGTAAAAATTACTAGATGAATTTTAATTAAGCGCTATGTTATTTAGGCTGTTATTACTCGATGGGTAAATGGATATGAAACCAATGGTGTTATGACCCGACCCAAAACTGAATGAAATCGAATATGATAATGTAATCTTTTCAATTCGATGAATCCTAACTAAAGTAGGGAGAGAGTTTCCATTCACTTCCAACAATGCAAAAAATTGATCACTAAGAGAAAATATAACAAATTCTCTAATGCACTAATTTCATCAAGAAAAACTAATGAAAATCAATCCCAAAACAATTTTTTATTTTTGTGTTTTTAAAACAAGCATAAAAACATCTAAATTCAAATCAAAGAAAACTGATCTAAATTTATGAATTTTTTTTCAGAATGTAAACTATGCAGTTGTAATCTATGCACAATTCACTTGAAAATTATGCGAATGTAATCTATGCACATTTTCATTCATATTCTGAAAATGAGAATTCTAATTATGAAAATGTGATCTATGCAAGAGAATTCTCAAACACAAGATGATTCTAATGTGATCTAAGAACCAATCAAGTGCAAGTCAAGAAAATTAGGTGAGAGTTCCAAAGATCAAAAAACACTCAAAGGCGATTAACACTCATACACAATCTAGCCCCCCCAGGAAAACGAGGGGGAAATTTTTTTGCAAAAACAAAAGCAAAAAGATGGAAAATTGTGAAAAGACTGAGACAAACCTCCAAGTAATCAACAAATGAAATCAAATTAAGAATTTCTCAAAAAAGAGACTAAAAACACTCAATTAACTTAATGGAGATTGATGAGATGAAGAACTGTTGAAAGAAATTCAGAAACAAGAGATTTTTGATAGAAAAATACAGATCTGGGTAGATGCTAAGAATCCTAAAATAAATGTAAACTAAATTGAAAAAAGAAATGTAAAGTTTTTCAAAAAAATTTAACAGGGTCCGCAGGCTCCCAGAAGTAACAGGTGCGGTCCCACACTGTTTACTCAAGGAAAGTGCGAAATTGCCCGCACTGTGCAAAAGAACAAAGTGTGGTCCTTAGAAAAGTTCAATAAAAATGTAAAATATTTCAAAATTTTCAAAAAAAGAGAAAACCTAAGCTACCCAGGCAGATATCCATCAATCAAAAACCAGGAAAAACTTTTCCTCAAATCAAAATAAAAGAGAACCAAAAATAACAGTTAATTTTAGTTTTCCTCATGTTCGAACCTTTGAGTTCTTTCCCCAGCTGAGTCACCAATTTGTTGGCCGGATAAATCATTCTTGCAGACAAGATCGATCTCCCTAGTGTCAGAAGACAATCTAGCAACAAACGAACAACTAAGTTTGTCTTTCTCTAAATATATTCTTTTTACGAATAAATGCTATGAAGGTGTCGATCCTACCTTAGATCCAAATGCTTATTTGTGGTCGTAGTGCTTCCGTTGCAACAATAATCCTTCGTCGCAACAAGAGTCCTTTCGTCGCAACAATAATCCTTCTATCGCAACAAGAGTTCTTTCGTTCCAAGAAAGTGTCGTCTTTTGTCGACCTGCAATCACAAACAAACAAATATTAAATATCACCTGTATAACAAATAATCATAAAAAATACCTATCATAGTGATCAAGGAATCTATGAAATAAATGATCGAATGATAGCTTATTGAAATAAACAATCGAATGACAATTTATTGAGAAAAACAAAACTTGATTGTATTAATCTTAAAATAACAGAAGAACCTTACAACCTTAGCCTTGATGTTCAAAAGGCCTTCCCGGGGTCCGAAGCAGGAATCTCCTCTACTTCGATAAGTCTTGCACTCTTCCTCCAGAAGCATAAAGAGGTATGTGATCTTTCCTCTCAAAATCTCAGCAGAAAGAAGTCTAAATATAAACAACACTTCAGCTCAATCACACATAAAGCTTGAACTCTAATCCTCAATCTCCAAAAACTTAACCATTTAAGGCTACCCAATGCCTCCTTTTATAGAGCAGATGAGGAGGTTAAGATTCCACCATTTAAGGGATAGAATCCTCCTTCAAAGGGATAGACTCCTCACATCAAGGGATTAGTTCCTTAAGGTGAGGGATACATGCACCTTATCAAAGCATACTCATCCCCAAAAATTCTCATCTAGAACCTTCTAGAATTGACCTCAAACAAACTTTTTAACTTTACTTTCTCGCGTTTTTTGAGTTTGAGGAGGGTATGCAGGCATTCCAAAGGAAAAATGCGTTCTATAACGCAGGTAAGCCATGCATTACCTACGTAACCAAGCCAGGAACGCAGGCAGGCTTCATGTTACATGCGTACCCATTCTTTCAGAGGTTTTTCGGGTTTTTATTCTTGTTTCAAGGCTTGACATGAGGAGTAAAGGTTGTAAGACTTGTAGAGGAGGCATGTATGAGTGTTAATGAGCTCATACAGTCATCAGAATGTCAAGGTGACAATTTTTAGTGTAACACATCAATATCCCAGGAAGTGCGTTATTTTTACAAGCTTGCTATGCAATCCCTATTTTGGGATATTACAGTGGTATCAGAGCTCCTTTCTTGGCACAGCCTGTGCTTCCCTTGGAGCATCACAAACATGTTGCATTCAAAAGAAGATGAACCTTTTATTGAGAGGGAGAGGAGGTATCAGAACAAAAGCCACAAGAAGTATGATTATACTATTGAAGATCAAGACAAGGGTAAAGCCCCTGAGACTGCAAGTGACAAAGAAGGAGAAGAGTTTGCAAGAACTCTTCTGGTGGCCATGCAAGATCTTGCCAAGGAGATCAAAGATATGAGGATGGACAGAATGAGGGAATCCCCTAGGAGATTTCATTTGGGGGAAAACTCTGACATGTCTCTTCACTGGACTGGTCAACCAGTGAACCAGCCACAAGCCCCACAAGCCTCACAACACTCCACTATGCCTACTTTCTTGGCTGTGGAGAATGAAGGACAATAAGAGAAAGCTTCCCTTGAATATTACTTTGTGGAGTATGATTCTCAAAGTCAGAGATTCAAGGACAACTTGATTTTCCAAGACTTTTGTCACCTCAAGGACAGAAGGAGACCAAGGCAGCAGTATAGATATGGTGGGTTCTTTCATAATCAGGATAGACACCACTCTATGGGTAGATTATTTTTGCCCAAATTTGATGGATTATCCTCTAGTTCTACCAAGGAATGGGTAGAAAAGCTAGATATTTACTTTCAGTTGAATAAGGTCCCTGAGATTGAGGCCATCAAAATTGCAGCACTGCACTTTGAGGGTGAAGCACACAATTAGTGGTTCCATGGATTGTCTACATTGGGGCATATCAATGTGACTACCTATTCTGAGTTTACTAGAATACTGGTGGAGAGGTTTGACAGGAAGGATCTTGAAGCACCCTTCATAAGCCTTGAAAAGATGAAGCAATTTTTGGGTACCAAATCGAGCCATCTACCTATCCATTTCTATTCCCCTTTTTGACCCTTTTTGTATTCATTTACCTATGTTGTTATGTTAAACCTACAAGGTAAATACCTTTGACTTGTCCAATTGGAATATTTTAATTAATGAAGTAAATTCATGGAGTATTATCTATTTCGTGGTAATAAAAAATATGTTTGACTGCAGCTTAGAGAATAGGAACCCTCGCTTCAACATTTCACAACAGATCTGGTAATGGCTAGCCATAAGGAGGCCGCGCAGCTGGAGCCACGATTCCCTGGAACTATTCTTGGACCTTTTTGCTATCTCGGATATCTGGCGATGGTGCCGTTCCAATTGATGTACATTCTGGATATGCGGCTGCCATGTTTCAGGGAGATCTGTTAATCTCCCTCACTATGTATAAAATACATATTGTTCCTACGAATGGGGGTTCTCCCATCGCTATTGTAATCACCTGTTACATATTAATAAAATATCACCTGTTTTGCTGCTCCAATCTTCTCCATGACTAACGCAGCCCTGATCAGAGAGCTAGGCCCGCTCTTCTGATCAGGTGCTGCGTCTTTGTGTGTGTGTCAATTAATAGTTTATGCTTATTATTGCAGCTCTTTCATGTTTATGATTATCGCTGATTTCTGTAGTTAGTTTAATCCCACAGCCATGTTTTGAATCTTAAACGATGAACCCTTGGTTGTGACGTATTATGTGTTTTCCCTTGCATATACCTTGTGCATTTTCTTGAAAGGATACGCACCCAGATTGATAAATTAATGTTAGAATAGGGTGAATAAATCATTCATACCTGAACACCAATAAAAATCAGGAGATGCAGAGACTTATATCTCTGAGTTTCTGAGATTATCAGTCATGGTCTTTGATCTATCTGTAGCCAGGAGGGTCTACATGTTCATTGATGGCCTGGAGGAACCATTGCATGGGTTGGTTAAGTCTACCAAGCCCATCACTCTGCATGATGCCATTGAGAGGGCTAGAGACCTTCAAGATGCCTTGCCAAAAGCAAAGGAAACTTTCCAGAGCAAGGCCCCTCATTTTTCTAAGGGGAAGGAAGGAAAATATGCTCCTCCTAAGGATATCTCTTTGAAGAAACCTCTTGACATTGAACTCAGGAGGGAGTTGAGGAAGAAGAGATTGTGTTTTGCCTGCCAAGAGTCATGAGCACCGGGACATAGATGTGCTGCTAGGAAAGCACACTACATAGAGGTCTTCTTAGATTTTGAGGAGGAGGATGGAGATGATGAACCTAGGAGGGGTGACAGTGTTGATGATGATGAGGAAGATCAAACACCATTCGGAGATGGGAAGGGGTCGTTTTCTCCAACAAGTGGTACTATTGCATCTTTGAGAGGAGTGCCAAAGTACTTGACTCTAAGAGTACAAGGTTCAATCATGAATCAAAGAGTATCTGTCTTGATTTACAGTGGGGCAACCCACAAATTTATTTATGCTCATCTTGTGCAAAGGAGGGGAATCCCCACTAATAATTTTGAGGGATTTTCTGTTTTGGTCCCAGGAGATAGGATCATGCAATGCATGCAATATGTTCCCTCACTCTCTGTCACTATGGGATCCTACACTCTGGTAGATCACTTCTTTGTAGTCGACATACCAGACACCAACATCATTTTGGGTGTCCAATATTTGATTACCTTGGGGAAGGTTACCACTGATTGGAAAGCTTTGCAGATGGAGTGGGTGGACTTGAAGAGTGGGAAACCACAAATGATTCAAGGCATGCACACTTATCCTTCACCTAGTACTTCCACACAAACAACAAAGATGGATCCGCGTTGTGGAAGTAGGGATATCATAGTCCCTTCTCTCATGTTCATGAGAATGCTGCAAGGGACCTTCTTATCTAATGGAAAGCCACCTAGAATGCCATCAGATTCAGATCTTGTGAGGAGGGCCTCACAAATTTCTACTCCAAATCTAGATCCAGATAGGATTGGAGCAATAAGAGGCCAAGTTACAGTGTTGGAGGGCTTGGGAAAGCCAAAGGATGCGGGGGATCTTCTTCCTGTATCACAGTCACCCTCTCCCGTTCCTGAATCTGTGTTGTGGGAGGAGAAGAATGGGAAGATCAGCCTTCCAAAAAATAAATTTTGCATGGGAAATGTCAAAGAGGAGATCAGTAACATGACAAGCACTTCCATGGGTGTATCAACAGTGCTGTCATTGTTGAGAAATGTGGATCTGTATTGGAAATATCAACTTCTTGTAGAGTATTCCAAATATCTCCACACCGGTATGATATTAGAAGGCATGCAACAAGAAGAGGGCTACTTAGTCTAAGGGGGAGTCATCTATTATTATGGTAAGATTTTCTTGGCTATAGCTTCCAAGCTAAAGCAGAAGATCCTACAAGGACACATAAAGCATTCTTCCTTACCCATATGCATTCCATGAAGATCTATACCCTGATCATGAGGAGCTTTGATTGGGAGGGAATGAGGGAGGAATTACATCAGCACTTTCAAGAGTGCATTAGCTATGGAGGATTGGGGCAGCCAATGGACTCTTTGCAAGAGTCATCTCAGCCAGCTCTTCCTTTTCTTGAGGGGAGGAAAATGCTCATGCACAACTACATGTGTATGAAGGGCTATGATGGTAAAGGATATGATCATGCCAAGCCAGTTGTATTTTCTGATTTATTACATTCCTTTGCCATTTTTTTGCAAGATATGACTCCTAAAGGGAGTGAGAGATCAAGTGGATCTCATCGTTTTTTGGGGGCCAAAAGAAATGTTGAACTTGGCCACTCCCTTATTGTACAAAGGGAGATTCCTTCTCATGATGGGTGCTTTCCAAAAGCACCAAACTTACCTATCACCTTTAGCCATGTTAAGGTGACTTATGCAACAATTGTGTGGTGGGAATTCCACTTAACACACCTTGATCTCATGCAGGCAAGTGATGCACTGTGCTGGCATCACATGTGGGATTTTGACCCACCCCCTCAAGTTCAGATTTTTAGCTTGCATATATGTAGTATTGCTTCCATACATAGATGATATATTTATATTGTTTATGGGATTGTATGGACAAAGGATGGGCAGCTTGCATGTGCCACATGGTTTGGAACTTCTACTTGTACCTCATGATGCATGTTTTAGATGGAGTATTGCTCCAACCATGTTTATTTCTATTGATTTTTTCACTCCTGGTGGGTTGGACTATGCACACCTTATGTTGACCTTGGAGGAGCAATTTTTGATGTATTGGCTTGATGAGCACTTGGCCCATGATGAGAACTTGATCCTTGATGATGCCATCAATGGAGGAGGAGAAGTACTATAGCTGTTACCCTATCAGTTGCTTGAGGACAAGAAACATTTTGGAGGGGAGGACTGTAATATTCCTACTTAGCCCCAGCTAAGAGGAATATTCATTTTTGTTTTGTTTTCTGTTGCATGAATAAATGAATAAAGGAGGACATGTAAAAATCCTGAAAATATTGAATAAATCAATGCCCATGTGAACAAAGATAAATCAGGGCCATGTAAATAAATCACTTGCAGGTGTGAAAGGGGTTTGAGATGTGAGACTGGGTCAACCTTGACCAATTCTACAGCGTTGTCTAGGTTCAATGTACTTCATCAAGGGACAACGCAATTCTAGAAGGAGGCCCCTCATGTGAAAGGAGCTAACTCATCAAGGTGGGTTAGGGTTTGCAAAGGCTCTCATCTTATAAAAGGAAGGGGAAGGCAAAAAGAGAAGGTTTTTGATTGATTATATTTCTGAGTATCTTGTCTGCTTAGACAAATACTATTCTCTGTTGTTTAGTGGAGAATTGTGCTGCTTAGCACTTGGAGTTCCTATGTAGGGATTTCACTTCTTCCTTTGAGGTTTCTTGGAGGAGAATTTGATGATTTGATCCACTATCAGGCTTGAGGCCAAGCTCTACTTCCAATTACAGCGTAGATCCAGTGAGGTTTTGTCTGCTTTTGCAAGCTGCAACAAGTGGTATTCTAGATCTGTAGAGATCTAGCTTGTTTTGGGAGCCTCTTCTCATGGAGTGTGTATTTTAACCTCCTGGAAGAGTGTCTCCCTTGTTTTTTCTTTAGATATATATCTTGGAAGGTGGCCATCTATTTTATTCAAGCTAAAGCATAGTTTTCATTGAGGGACTGTGTTATTTTCATATGTGATTCTTCAGGGTGTTTTGATCCCAGTTTTGATTAGAGATCTTTGGTGCTAGGCTTTGCCTTTCACTTTGGTGATCCATGGATTAGCTTGTCGATCCATGTTATGTTTAGATATAATATATTGTAATGTAAATTTATATTCATAAATTACTACAACATTTTACAGATCTGCAACTTAAAACTCATATCCACTCTTTTTTATGCATGATTTGGTCAAAACCCTAAGGGGATCTTGTAAATAAGACTATCTAGTTTCCAGATGTGAAATAGATCTAATGTTTTGTCCAAATATCTATCCTAGATCTGAGTTGTAATATTCAGCTGTTGTAGCTCCTTAAAATAATGTTGTTGATCCATTTCTGCATTTATATGTGTTGCAGCCTTCTTTTCTGAAGATTTCTTGCTATATTGTCTCATGTATTCTACTGTATATTGAAAGGGCTTCATTGTACTTCTAATTTGCTGCTGTATAATTATAATTTAATAATATTTGATGGCCTCCTACTCATACTATCAAAGACTGCGTTATTCCTGAAGTTTCTTGTTATGCATAGCTGCAGCCCCTCTTGTAGGGTGTTTTTCAGCTAGACTAGGTGGTGGGAGATTTGTTTACCACACCTAGTTTGATTTTTTTTTGCTCCCCTTTTGGATCTAGACTCTAGATCTGCTAATCTAAGGGATCCAAGGGTTGTAAACTCATCTCTTTACATCAATCTCCTAAGAAGTGCGTTATTTTTACAAGCTTGTTGTGCAATCCCTATTTTGGGATATTACAGGGGGACTGGTAACATATACTTGTTTCCTTAACTAGGTGTTATATAATATAAAATTATCATTATTTAAACTTGTTTTTTCCATTGGTTATTTGGATTTATTTTTGCATCAATTACTATTTCATTTTGTTGTTTAACTACTTTTACTACATAGATCTGGGTTTTTGCAGGGTTTGTTTTAATTGTATATTTCAAATCTGAAGGGTTGAACATCCATTTCTGTTGTTAGGGATATATGTAATCCATAGCTTAAGTAAGGTATTTTTGGTACACTTACCGAAATATTTTATGCTAATAGAATGAGCCTTGGTTTTCTCATTCCATCATCACCATCTACTTGACCGATCATACACTCTCACTTGGTTGTTTTAGCCTTTCCTGGGGAACCACTGCGATGAGTGGTATTGTTAGCTAGCCTCTTGATCTTTTCCATTTTTGAGAAATTCCATCATGACCGGAACTAGTTGCTACCTTTTATACCACTTTTTCATCTAAGAGGAGTCCTCTTTCAGCGCTTTTTAGACTCCAAAAATATGAAGAGATTACCAAACACTTGTCATTTCCAACTCAATAAAGTAAATGAATTAACATTTTCTCAGTATATTTTTACCCATTTTTTTGGTTGAGGTTGACTAATTACGAAAAAGGAACACCTCAGTGAACCATGACTAAGCAGTTCCCTTGGATATTGTTTTCTACCTTGTTAGTATGAATCCTTTGTCGAAGTGTACGAAAAAGGACCACTTTAGCTATGCATAACTAATAGCCCTAACAACAAAAGTGGCTGCCAATATCCTCAGATCTGCGGTTAGTTGAACATAAAAGAGCTCTAAAAACCAGATCTATGCATGGAAAGACATTAAGCAGAAAAAGTAAGGGTTTGCTCCATATACCAATAGACAAGACAAGAACAATTTTTGAAAGAATTTTTTATTAATCGGGCACCTGGGAGGAAAACAAGAAGGCGTATCCAATTCTCCTCAGTGGGATGGGTTCTTGGAAGTCCTCAGCACTTCAGATCTAAATTTCTCTCTCTTGTTGGTGTAGAAAACCCACACAAAGAATGGAACTCAAAGGGAGCTCACACAGCAAATGGTAGAAAAGAGTGACCAAGTGTATAGATCCATAGTGATCGAATAGGAAACAAAAGGTGAAGAATGATGGGAAAAACCCTCCTATTTATAACAAAATATTGGGTCATTCTAGATCTTGGTGCATGATTAAAATAATGTTAACCAAATCTAGATCCACCTTTTATGGAATATTTTATTATATTTGTTGGAGGAAAAAGGTATTTGACTTGGGTCAAATCCCTTGATTAGTCAAAAATAAATAAATAAATGATTTATTTATCTTTTTAAGGAAGCGGTTAGAAGATAATCAAATAAATAATGATTTATTTAATTATTTAAGGAAGTGGTTGAAAGATAATTAAATAAATAATGATTTATTTAATTATTTGTGGGTGATTGGGTCATATTTAACAAGGAATATTATCTAAATAAGATTTGAATAATTATTCCTAGAAAATAATAAGATAAATAAAGGTTTATCTAATTAATTTCTTTGTTTTTGAGTTAAACATGACTGGGAATAATAATTAAATTATGGTTTAATTAATTATTCCATGAGGAAAATCAAACAAATATAGGTTTGTTTAATATTTCCTTTTGGGGTTTCCTGTTTAGACCATAAACAACCTAAAAAATGTGGTTTATTAAGTTATTTAACATAGTGAAGGCAATTTTACTTAGGGTAAAATTGGTCTTACATGGTGTACTTGGGTCCATCTAATGATAATAGGTTAGATGACCAAAAAATGGTGTAACAGATTGCCCCCTAGCGTGCGAGTGTCAGGAGCAAATCGTATGACCGAAGTACGTTGTAAGAATACAATCACCAGACAACGAAAGGGGATGTCAGAGAGAGAAGTGTGAGGTAGATAGTGTGCTGAAGGACTAGACCCTAAGGAGACGAGACTCGCAGGTGCAACAAGTCTATTTTTATGAGAGGGTACCTGTGCTGAAGGCGGCGGGGGAGGCATACCTATGCCCGCCGAGACAAAGTACAAAAGAATAGTGTGTCCAGTAAACAAGGGACCGAACCATAAAGTACAACCGACATAATCATGAGCCAGATAAAAATACAATGAGGAATCCCACATACATGTTGTGCCTGGGATAACAGCCAGGACTTATACAATAATATCTGAGTACATGAGATACAAATACAACCCAAATGCCCCCTGTAAATGGGGAAGAGCTCACAAAATCTGACTGATACATGCAAATCAAAGAGGCGTTGCAAGTGGCTAAGGCCAACATCATCAAATATCTGGAGCTGCATCGAAGGCTGCAAGGAGGAGGTCATCCGGGCATGTGGGGGGCTACCTGCAGGGCCACCCCCTCATGAGGGTTGAGACATCTCACACACACCTAGGAATCATCAAGAGATGCTACTGTATCACTGAACCATCAAGTATACGGATCTCGGTCATGCTGAAAGGAGCTGGAGAAACAATCAAGTCAAAGGTAAATGAGAGATCCCTTTGCCTGATCCAAGGCACCGAACAAGAGTGGAAGCTGGAACCAAGGTACACCGCCCTCTAGACCTGGCTTCTGGAATGAATGAGCTGATGTCGACAGAAGGAGGTCCGCCACAGGTGAGGCAATGAGAAATCCTCAACTACGGCACGAGAGAAAATAGTAGAGCGATGGACAGACTGACACTAATGATGATAGGGAAATGGAAAGGACTGAGTAGCGAATGGACGACTTCCCTTGTTAGAACATAAAGGGCATGAATGACATGGCAGCTACTGACACAATATCATAAGGGATAGGGGACAGTGGGACTGAAGGTCATAATGTGCGACACAAGAGAGAGACCAAGCAATGAAGGATGGAGGGCTATGGCGGGGTACAAAGGGACTCGGGATGGACTCCATGAATGCGATGATGACTCAACTTGGATGCGCTAAACAAGGGCGACTCGATGGTGCTGCCACACAGTAAAGGCCCAATGGGGGACCATGAAAACATGAGTACAAGGTGGGAACTCATGACGAAAATCGACACGAACATGGACAAGTATGGAGGCGAAGTGGTGCCCCAAGTACAAGTGTTGTAAGTGAGGAAATTCGATTTAAAGTGGAGGTGAAGTGGCCCTTATTGGACAAAATAGGGTCTGGCGAAGGCTGAAAGTACAAAAAATATGCTGGATATCTAACATAAAATAAAACACACATCTCATAAGGGAAATGCTAAGGGTAAGATTTCTTAAGATAGAGTGCATTGCGAGGACTAGGAAGAGGATTTCCTTCGATCAGGGAACTAGGAAGAGGATTGACTAGGACTAGGAAGAGGATTGACTAGGATCAGGGAACGCAACATTAACCATGGGCTTGAGATGAAGAAATTTAGGACAGGTATGGGAGGCGTGATCGACAACATCACACAAAACACACTGGATGGTATGCTTTGGAGGCTGAGGAGGAGCAGGGTTTGTCGAGGCAGCCTTGTCCTTTGATGCCCCCTTGCGAGTTTTGCCCTTCTTACCCGAAGCGGTCACAACAGGAGGTGGTTCCTGTTGAGGTGACTAAGGCACTGATACAGCGGGAGAAGGCATGGGGACCGGTTGAACCGGGGTCAAAGCAATATAAGGTTTGGGTTGACCAGGCAAGGTGGGGGCTGGAGGATCAAGGTACCAAACGGGAATCCCAAGGGTCAAGTTAGGAAGAGAGAGGGTGGCCATGACCGGTACCGTGTACACTCCTGGTGGGGGAGCTAGGAACGGTATCTGACCAGAGGGGTAATGGCCAGGTGGGACGGCTCCCAAATGGCTAAGGCCTGGAGGAACCGTGCCAGGGGGATAAAGGGGCTCATGACCACCAACTGCAGGTGAAGGGCTAGGAGCAGGTTGCGGAGGGCAAGGTTGCTGACTAGCCGAAGCAGGTTGCTTGAGAGCAGCCCGAGACGATTGCATCATGCAAACATTCGATGAGCTGGGGTCAGAGATAGGAGGAGGAGAAAGACCAGGGAAGGTTCTGAGAAAAGAGGAGTCTTTGTAGACGCCAGGAGAGACACTAGTCAAGGAATCGACGGTTTGCTTGTTGGCTACAGAAGACATGGTCGTCTCAGGTGAGGTCTGAGATGTTGGCTCATGATATGTCAACTAGTCAATGGTGACTATATTTCCATTATGAGGGAAATACATCTTGCGGAAAACCGCGGATGGGACAGCAGACATAGCATAGGTGTAGCTTCGCCCCAATAGAATGTTGTAGTCTAGCGGGGTGTCGATGACTTCGACGTCAACGCAAACAGTCTTACCAGCAAGGGTGATAGGACAATTACAGAAGAGGCCAATGGGTTGGGAGGCGTGGCCATCCCACGCTCTAAGGCTGATCGTGGAAGGGGCTGATTCAGGAGATCCAAGTTGCTTCCAAACCGAAGCAGACATCACACAGGTGGATGCCCCCTCATCAATTATACACCGAGAAACGTTAGCGTTCCGGATTTTGACTGGGATTTGGAAGGCTAAAAAAGCAGGAAGAGGAGGATGTTCTGATTGATGGGTGTCGAAAACAAACATTTGGTCATCAGGAGGATCTACATCACCCATGGTAGATAGCAGAGCCTTCTTTTGGGAAGGTCACGATTGGAGGAGTTCCAATGTGGAAATGGTAGCAGGAGATTGCACCAAATCATCTACTATGCTATACGAATGAGCAGCTCGACCAGAAGTAGCATTTCGGCATAATGGTCCTTTAGGAATCTTGGTATGAACCTCAACTTTGGGTTGAGGGATATGTAAGGGACCATTGGTTGTCGAAAGAGGCTCTGTAGAACCTGTAAAAGGTGACTTGGGGACAGACGAAGCGAGAGGCTTGGGGTACTGATGGGACCGAGCTTGAAGGTTAAGGTCGACGGTTAGAGGTTGATCATAGTTCATCATGAGGATCTGGTAATTGGAGGAACCAAAAGGGGAAGGTTGAGGGGCCACATGTCCGTCAGGTGGTTGGGTAGCCATGAATCCCTGCTGTGCATCCACCTGCTCTTGAGGGGGCGGTGACTACTGTTGCAGGGGTTGAGAAGGAAAGGGAGGCGAAAGCGCATATGCTGGAGGAGCTGGCGCACCAGGCTACAGATAAGGGTAATGGTTAGGTTGGGCAACATTGAGGTAAGCAGGAGGTTGGGCAAAAGGACGAGGCATGCCGTATCTTGGATGCGTGCTACCGGGAGGGGGAGAAGTGCAGGAAGTGGTGCCCCCTCCCCCAGGAAAACCATAGCTCATGAGAGGTTGAGCGGATGGATGAGAGATAGATCCAACGATACTGTCGGCGGCATGAGGTGCCCCCGGTGTATGGGCATCACTAGGTCTGGGGAGATCAGGTAGGACAGTATGATCATAACTTGTCTGAGCGTAGATCAGGTCATATTTTAACGCCATTTGGAGGGCATCTTCTTCGATTTGAGGAAAATGTGATGCGACATCTTTCCCGATAGGGGACAAGAGAGATCTAAGGAACCAGTCCATGTAGACACGGTCTTCGAAGGTAGGAGATTGACATAATCTCTTTCTTCTCTGCCATTCCTGGACATGATCGAATAGGCGGGTCGCAGATTATTGACGGAAAGAAGTCAAAAGTTCGATACCAGTGTCATAACGAAGGGGAAGCTGGAAGTAAGATAAAAAAGCCCGGGCAAGAGTTGCAAAGGTGGTATGGGAGGAAGTGGTCTGATCAACATACCACTTAGAAGTTTCGCCTGTAAGCGTGCGTTGGAACAATCTAAGACGAACAGAGTCATCGGTAATGGAGGTAGATGAACACCACATATGGAAAGATCGAACATGATTTGAAGGATCTTCTCCAGCATGGCCTTCAAACTTTGGGATGTTGGAAGGGAGCTTTGTCGGCATAGCAGGCCAACTAGCATCATGGTGTATAGGGTCGTTTATCAACTAGTCCAAATCGGGGAGGCTGAGGCCTACCAAGAAGGGGAGCAAGGGCGCAGCCAAGGTAGTCCCTGTGACGGTTCGGCTAGTAGTGGTTCCGACATTAGGGCCTGGAGCACCACTAGCGTTAGGCCCTGGACCAGACATAGTGAAGGTGACAGGGGGGAGAACTAGGAGGAGAAGGAGAACCCAATGAATCAGGAGAGGAGTCAGGGGAGGACTGGGAGGGAGTTCGAGGTGACGATGGCGTGGACGGGGAGTCGATCGGCCGGAAACTGGGGGTGAAGGCCAAGAAGTATCTGGGAGAGGCGCCTTGGGGGCGAAATGATGACGGGAAGAAGAAAAACCGACAAGGTCAGGGAGGGACAAAATCAAGTGAGGTCAAGGGCGGAGAGGTGTAGTGAAAATTGATTTTAAAGTCTTTTCCAGGCGGTGTTAACCAGGCTCTTCTTCACTTAGGGTCAGTGTGTGGCGTGCGTTAATTTTAATTGTTTAAACCCTTTACGTTTGAGAGCAAGAAAAATGTCTTCTTGTGGCTGAAAATAAATCTGTAGAGAATAGTATATAATGCTGATATAACAGAAAATTAACAGCTACTTGTGCATCTATCTAACCCAAGAAGGCGGGTCTCTCAAAACTAATCTAAAAAAAGGGAAAAATCTAGGCAAAACACACGGAAAAGAGGCCAATAGATCTAAGGTCAAAAGGGACAGGGATCTATAGGATAAAAGCTGCTGAAAAGAGGTGCAGATCACAGCCAAGAGACAGAGGCAAGGTGGCTGGAAAAAGGGAGGAAATCAACAAAAACAGGAAAGGAGAGGGAGGAGGTCCTAAAGAGAGGTCCAAACAAAATGACAAGAGGTGATTTGAAAGGAAGAGAGGTTGATTTAAAGGGATCTGAGGAGGAGGTTTCAGATCTGAAAAAGGGAAGGCTGAAACTCTGAAAAACAGACGGCTGAAACAGCTAAAACTCTTCTACAAAAAGTGGAGGGTACTGAAGCCCTAGGGGGCTAGGTTCCCACTTAGATGAGTAAAAACAGATCAGAACTAGGTCAAAGCGGGCTGAGACAGAGGCTGGAAAACCCTGACAGAAGCTTCAGCAAAACCCAGAAAAATTGCAGAAAAATCACTGAAAAATTGGCAGGTCGCAGGTTCTGACCTGTTTTCAGTGCAAGTCGCAGAAAAGAGGCTGAAAAGTGCGACCTGGAGGTCTAGGTTGCAGGTTATGGGCCAAAAAGTGCGACCCCCTGTTCCGGTTGTCTCGGCGGCAGATTTTCAGAAAAGTTGTCGTCTCAGTTGCGGCTGGTGTTGCTTACCTGCGCAATAGGGCCAGAAACACACGAAAGTTAGAAATTTTAATGTTTTAGGGTTTTATGTGAGAAAAACAACATAAAAATAGGAAAAATAAACAGCTGAAAAGAAGCCCTAGGGTCTGAAGTAGCTGGATATGCAGGAATATGAAAAACGACAGCGGTCGTAATTTAAAACCCGTGTGGAGTCGCCATTTTGTTAGTATGAATCCTTTGTCGAAGTGTACGAAAAAGGACCACTTTAGCTACGCATAACTAATAGCCCTAACAACAAAAGTGGCTGCCAATATCTTCAGATCTGCGATTAGTTGAACATAAAAGAGCTGCAAAAACCAGATCTATGCATGGAAAGACATTAAGCAGAAAAAATAAGGGTTTGCTCCATATACCAATAGACAAGACAAGAACAATTTTTGAAATAATTTTTATATTAATCGGGCACCTGGGAGGAAAACAAGAAGGCGTATCCAATTCTCCTCAGTGGGATGGGTTCTTGGAAGTCCTCAGCACTTCAGATCTAAGATTTCTCTCTCTTGTTGGTGTAGAAAACCCACACAAAAAATGGAACTCAAAGGGAGCTCACACAGCAAATGGCAGAAAATGGTGACCAAGTGTATAGATCCAGAGTGATCTAATAGGCAACAAAAGGTGAAGAATGGTAGGAAAAACCCTCCTATTTATAACAAAATATTGGGTCATTCTAGATCTTGGTGCATGAATAAAATAATGTTAACCAAATCTAGATCCACCTTTTATGGAATATTTTATTATATTTGTTGGAGGGAAAAAGTATTTGACTTGGGTCAAATCCCTTTATTTGTCAAAAATAAATAAATAAATGATTTATTTATCTTTTTAAGGAAGCGGTTAGAAGATAATCAAATAAATAATGATTTATTTAATTATTTGAGGAAGTGGTTGAAAGATAATTAAATAAATAATGATTTATTTAATTATTTGTGGGTGATTTGGTCATATTTAACAAGGAATATTATCTAAATAAGATTTAAATAATTATTCCTAGAAAATAATAAGATAAATAAAGGTTTATCTAATTAATTTCTTTGTTTTTGGGTTAAACATGACTGGGAATAACAATTAAATTATGGTTTAATTAATTATTCCATGAGGAAAATCAAACAAATATAGGTTAATTTAATATTTCCTTTTGGGGTTTCCTATTTGGACCATAAACAACCTAATAAATGCGGTTTATTAAGTTATTTAACATAGTGAAGGCAATTTTACTTGGGGTAAAATTGGTCTTACATGGTGTACTTGGGTCCATCTAATGATAATAGATTAGATGACCAAAAAATGGTGTAACATACCTTTTCAGGTTCGAGGGACTATCTACGAGAAGGGACCTTTCAGAGTTTTATTTTCTGTCTCCTTTTCAAACTCCCTAAACATGAAAAAGATACTGAGTTACCCCTCCATCAGACTTGTAAAACTTAAATGGCAAATGAATTGTCACCATGACGAGTCTAAGTTAGCCCTTCGTAGGGCTCGTTAAACTTACTAGGATGGACTCATCCGAAGGGTGAATTTATATGCTAATAATATGGTATCCTCTTCAAGCTTTCTATCAAAAATAAATAGGTACTTGCTAGAATAGTGGGGGGGAAATGGAAGTAAATAATATATTGTATTTTGTATTGATGACATCATGTCACTCTTGAACATGACACTTATCTGCATCTCATGTCAGGATTGGGTTATCCTCTCTTTGTCACTTGCCTTCTTGGGTTTGGGAAATACATTTTCCTCTCATTCGATCATATCCTATTTTCACCATGACCATTGATCCCATTTTGTATCAAATTCTGCCAACATCTAGAGTCGTGTCGCCGATACATTCAAGAGAAGTCCTATTGAAAAATTCAAACCTATCATACTTATTTTATCCTCTCTACAAAAATCTTGAATCAATCCTATCTACCTTGAAAAATATTGTGCTTCATGCCGATGATGTGGGAAACATTATGGCCCTCCACCGACAGATCGCTTCCTGTCAACATCAACTCATTATCGAGGAAGTTGATCTAGAAACTCCCTTTCAGTACCTTGGAGCTTGCATGCCTTAATGGCAAGTTCGTCACGTTTGATGATAGGTTCACATCATTGGCTTTCGATCCAATGATTCTGCAAGAATTTAACTTCATATCCCTTATTCACGCTTGTGGATTGTGTTATCGTACCTTGAGGGCCATCATCATTATTGGTGGTTTCTCTCATGCCTATTAATGATTTACCTCATTAACCATTAATTAGGTGGTTTATACCATGTTTGATGTCAACACATTTATTCACATGGTTAGATACATATGTTGGATGGATCGCAACAGAGACAAAGACCCTAGATCACATCTATTTGAATCCAGGTTGTGCGAAGTATTCATGATTGTACACATGATATTTTCTATACTGATGGTTGTGACCATGTCATGGATACGTACATATGATTCTTTCTAGTTAGATGGTTGCTGTTGAACCCTTAGTTAAACTGAGAGGGGGGGGGGGTGAATCAGTTTAGCACATTCATGATCTTTTAAACTTTTTATTAAACCTTATTTACACCTTCATTTCATATCCAACTTAATATGTGAGTAATCTTAGAATGTGAGCAGCAAGTATTAATATAATATAACAACAGACTTGATTTGAGAGTAGCAGGTATTAAGTAGATGATATAAATTAGATCAACACATAAACATCATGCACAGAGACACCAGATATAAGTGGAAACCCATAAAGGGAGAAAACCACATATTATTATAGTTGTGATGCAAAGGCAAGCTCCAACTCCCTCTCACCACTGTTTTTCTACAGGCACCAACCTATAGGAGGCTCCAACCTCAATTCTGCAAGCTATAACTTGCAAGGAAGCACCAAATCCCTTCAATTTTCTATAGGCACCAACCTACAGGAGGCTCCAACCTCATTCATCTACAACTGACAGCTATCAAGCTACAACTTGATAGGGAAGCTCCAAATTCCTCAATTTATCAAATTGAATGTTTGTTGATTTACCTCAGATATCAGCTCTGTTCTATAGCTTCTCTTTCTGCTCTTCTTCTTTTAATCTTCTCTACCTCACACTTCTATATTATGCCTTCTCTAGATTTACTCTCTCTAATCTCTCATGTGCATATCAATGTGATATTATATATAGAGTTCCTCACATGACTGTTTGTATTTCATAAAGAATTTGGAGTGAACAGTCATGACTCTTTGGCTTTTGTCTTCTCATTCCTTTGTCCAACTCATTTTTAAAATTATAACAATATGTACAAATTTCCATGCTACAGTGGGATTTTGTCTTTTCCTTAGGATACTTTCCTTTGCATCACAAACAATATAAACAAAATATTTACATTTTCAGTTACACATTTCAATACCACTCAGCTCCTTTTCTGAACCTTGGATTTACTGGATTTGTCTCTTCTGCTATTATTGAGTGGCTGTTCTATATATCTTGGTTCACTTCTGTGTTTATTTATCTGTTCACTGTACTTGAGTGCATTACCATCTCTGTTATCGGGCTACCTGTCTACATTCTCTATTCATACATGAGTTTAAGCATAATTGCTTGAAGCTCACATTACAATTTCAATTAATTTTTCTTTTGTACCATATTTCTACTGTTGTCTCTAGTTCTTTCGTTCTTGCAGGCTCTTGTAATAAACCCAATCTTCAGGCTTTTGTAGTAAACCCAATCTTATTACATATATGTTTCAACTTTAGCACAATATATATATCGTCGTGTATGCATATTCCCGATTCAAACTATTAATAAGCTGTATCTTTTGTTTTGCACCCAACATAAATATGGTCACTGTTATATAACCTTTAAAACATCAAATCATATTACATTCCTTGCTTAAATATATAATGCTTACTCGAATGTTCGGACCTTGGGAATTTTGAATATATATCTCGAGCTTTAAATCAATTGAGCCGCTTATAACGTACCTTTGTTAAACCCATAGACCTTAACAATGAGAAATATAAATTAAACTGGGGCCTAGCGCTAACAATCGACCTGATCGGAGGGCTCACGTTCCATCGCGTTGCAACATCCAGTCCGACGGATATCGCTTGGGAAACTTGCACGGGAAATAACGCGCAATGGCGCACTGTACTTGGGTTATCCTTCGTGCACCTTCTAAACACAGCCACCGTCCGATGGCATCTTCCCAGATCAACGATATGTATCAATATCGCGCTGCGTCTTTGGTTGATGGTTAACGTGTGATGGCGCGCAGTGGGAGGTGGTTTTCCATGGGTCCACCTCACCACATGTCGAATGATCTATGGAATCGCTCCAAACTCCTCAAATACCACCCACCGTGTAAAGGTGGTGCGATGAAAACCATAAATTGCCGTCACTGTTCTCTCCAAACCAAGCTCTTCTACGTAAGGTTCTAGTCTCGTACAAGGTTCAACCTTTATTATTTAAAAAGGTTTCTATCATACAGTCAACACCGAGACTCATAGAATAATCAATACCACGGCATCGTTAGACCTTCCATACTTACACAGAAGCATACAACATATTATCGCCTTCAGGAGTTTATGCAATTACACCATATTATCGCCTTGGTTCCACTGAGGGTTCAACGGCTTATCCACACCTAACCCAGTCACAAAGGATCGTATTCATCAGGACCACATTCTCATTACTAAACATATAAGCAGATTCTCAAGACAAAATTCACACAGAACTCAACTTGACAAATTCACGTTAACGCTGAAACAAATCTTCATTATACAATGGAGTGCTTACAACTTTCTGAGCCCATTAATTCACTGCTTGTCTCTACTACCTCACTGCTGCTTCGTCTCTGTAAATGTAATCTTCCTCTGTTCTTCTCTGCTGACATTCAACTTCCTAGCCTGCCTCTTATCCTTGTCTGATGCTGCTCCTTGCTCTTGAAGCTTCTCTAAAACTGCGTCCTCTTCATGACTCATGCATTATGAATATTTTAGGTGTTGCTCCTGTATTTACCTTTGCCATCAATGCCAACATTTCCAACAGTTGCATCCATTTTGTGGATTCATGTTTTATTTGATGCCTATTCAATAATATCCTATCAGGTATATTTTTTCAGAGATGTCATATATTGTATTGTGTTTGATTTGTAGGTCTCTTGAGGGTGGTTTTCCAAATTCCTTGCCTTGAATGATAAATCATTTCAACCATCACTTCTTGTTCTGATTTCATGCTTTTGGGGGCATCTGTTACACAATATTTTTTCGCATTCCTAAATCCCTATCCAAAGTGTCATCCTTTGTGTCACTCATGCCACAAATGTCACAAAGTGACAAAATATATGAAAACAAGTTCACCATTAATAACATGCTCAAAAAATCCCAGAATAAATGGAGAACCAGGGCATTACAACAATTCTGGATAATGCTTGCAAAACCCTAATTTGTTTCCTGAGTGCGATTCTCCCCTGTATGCCCTCGCGCTTGTCACCCTATGTGTAAATGGTAAAAAAAGTTGGTAGCACAGGAATTAAACTAAAAAGTCGCACTATCCCTCTTTAGGTGGGTTCTCTAAAAATGGAGTAGAAGCTTCTTCCTCTAGAAATCTTGAGAAAAATATTATGGTACTTGTTGGTTGAGGATATAGTCAAAGTAACCCATTTTTAACCTTTGATCCTATATTAATAAAGCTCCTCTTTTAGGTAAGGAATTTCCTCCCTAATTTTTGGATCCATAACCTCTCTAGCTTCACTATAAATGAGTTTCATGCCTTCCCCAAATAGTTCGTGATTTCTAGTTGCCTTTCTTTTTCTCGAATGCTCCTAAACACTGTCAAAATTCTGAGGAGTGCTTAAATTCTTTGGCTTGGACTTGGAATTCCATCCTGAAGGAAACCTCCAACATCAAGGCAACGATTATGCTTCCCTATTTTATTCATTAATAATAAAAGTAATTTTTACTTTCCATAAGCTTGTTTATTATCACTTTCTTAGTATGGTGCTCCTTGATCTGTCATATGGTTTACATTAGAATGCAATATATTATGTTTTCTTTGGTTTTTATCATTTGATCTATCTTGCAAGTATTCGTATGTAAAGGAATAGCAAGGATCTAACTTTGAAGTAAGGAGATCAGGATCAATATTGACAAGAAACCACATAAGAGCGACGTAGACCATCTTCCTCTCTTGTATCATTTTGATTTAAAATAGGAAAGTTTGCTTGCTTTTGTCTTGTTTGTTACTGGACCCACTGATTGGGCTAGAGGGATCACTTCTATCCATAGAATGGATTTCCTATATAACAATATATCCCTTTCCAATCCCTCCATGTGACTGGAAACTCACAATCGCTCCCATAAGACTACCTCCATACGACTATGGACTTTTCTGATCAGTGTTGTCCCAGTGATTGTGGAATTTAAGGTTGTTATTTAAGGATGGGGCTAAGCCTCTGCCCATAAATACATATAACTTTCAAAACTTATAAATTACATGACTAAAATGGTTATAAACCCCAAACTCAAACCAGGACTAGACCAGACCATCTCCAACCGGGATTGACATTTTGTCAAACACTTGGTAGATAGGCAACCTACAGGTCATGAATGCAAGTCTGAGCATAAGGGACTGAAAACTCATATGAGACTTAACAATAAGGATCACCACCCTCTCACATTAGTTGTCTTAACATCAATTAGTTCTAGCATCCATTATTCTTTCAGTTACAAGTAAAAACATGAAAAGAGCCATAACTAAAACTAGTCATATATCCATGCTTATAATCAACATATAAACATATAAACAGGCATAATGTAACAACCATTGAAGACACATATGAAAAATACATTTACCAATAAAAAAAAAAGATAACTTAGCTTTCTTTATGTTTTCACTCTGTAATTTGTAAGGTTGGCAAGAACAAACGACAAAGGACAAACATCAAACCGCTTTGGAGTCCAGGATCTAGCCTTCCTAGACTCAGAGAGTGCTCCCTTTGTTTTTATGATTTAACTTGATAAATAGAAGTGCTGATATTAGGATAGTTACAGTGATTGGGGGTTGTTTTTTTGTTTGATTGTGTGGTTGGACAGATGGAGCTGTGAGACTAATCCATTGGGCTATGGAGTCATAAAAAAGGTTGAATTGTGCATCAATATTTCAAGGGCATTCATAGGGCAAGCTAAATATGTAGACTGGATCTTACTAGCAATGTGAAATGGGAAAGGGGAAGAAGATTAAGGTTCAACATAAATGCAGAGCAGAATGTCTCTAAATTATGCATTCAGGTCTCGGAGGAAAATAGTAAGATAACAAACATAGATAGAATTAAGGTTCTCCCTTAGCAAATCTTAATCTAAAATTTCTGTTTTGAGATCAAATAAATTGATGCACAGCATGAAAAGACAATGGAAAAAAATTAATAGAGAGGAAAACATCACCATTAACATAGTTCAAGAATCCTTTGAACGGTCTCTTATTATTGATGCCCAGCTCAAACAGTTACAGAGTTATAATACTTCTTATAATGCAAGCTTCAACAGGGTCCAATTTTCCAACCCTTGATACTGCTAAGGCATGCATTATTTATCTTAAGACTAAGTCCGTTGCCCTATCTTACTTAGCAACCTTTCATTGATTAAAATTAGCAAAAAATGGACAAGTGTGGCCATGCAAGGTCTGAACAAAAATCTTTGACAACAACACCGCCTGTAGAATTAATGTTGGGCAGCTCTTCATGGATCCAAATGCTTCGATGGCTCTTTGGAAGATCAAACAATAAGCTTGGAGGTAGCTATGATGGTCATGAATAGGTAACTAGTGGTGGCTCTGACATCTAGCCCTACTCTTCAGAAAACTAACGTTGGGTAATTAAATCTAGTGCAGGGATAGCTTCTTTGATTGATTAGTGAATGTGTTGATGTGCTTTACTGCCTTTTTCCATTTCTGCCATCATAACATAAAAAATTGCAAAAACGCCTTGCCCGACTCGACCCTTGGTAGCTTTTTGCTACCCGAGCCCTTCTTTCGCATTTAACCTTATTTCTTCATAAAATGATTTTCAAACCTCATATGCCCGACTTGACCCTTTATACACAAAAAATCATAAAAAACCCATTTACTCAAACCTGAAAATGTTTATATTTCAGTTATGAACCTTATCACATCCATACGAAATCGCACATCACATGTTTTATAGTTTGAGTTATAAGAAATGGAATCGGTGATGCGATGTGAAATGGGAGGTGACGTGGAGGGATGGTGGGACCGGACCGCAGCCCGCAGATCACAAAAATTAAGGTTTAGCTGTCAGAGGAGGTGGTGAACACTAAAAGATGCTAAGTGCGAAGTGCAGGGAGAAGGTAAGTGACGTGGCAGTGGAAAGTGGGGACCGATCGCATCGAAAATCACAAATTTTAATGTTTAGCTATAAGCGATGGAAGTAAATTCTAAATCCTACAAATTACGAATTGCAGGGAGGGTAGTGACGTGGTAGGTAAGATGGGACTAAACCGCAGCTTGCAGATTGCAAATCTTGAAGTTTAGTTATAAGCGCGGGGTTAAATACTAAAACTTGCGAAGTGTAGGGAGAGGAACCCACCCACATTGTAATCGCAAGTCGGAAATTTTATGTGGTAAGTGTATGAGGTTTAATGTTGTAAGATATGTATTACAAGCATCCAAAAGTGTGGGGCAGAGCTACTGTGGTGGGGCCAACCACATTGCAATTTAAATTGAATACCTTGCGAGCACTTTAATGGTAAGTTATAATATTTGCGATGTGAAATGGTGGTTAAACAGGTAAAGTAGGAAAATGAAGAGGAAAGGTGGAAAAGTAAGGTTTAATGATTTGTAAGTGAAATGAAATGAAAAAGGGGTTTGTAATGCAATGATGTGATTCAATCTCCGTCGTTGATCGAAGCTCAGATCCACGGTCCTTACTCCTCCTTTGTTGTGGTTTTCAGATTTTGTTTCTTTGGCCGTCCCTATTAGTTTCTTGGTTTGTTCATGGAATACTTTGACTCATTCACTACTTGACCCACTTTAGCATTCAAGACTTGACCCAAAGTGCATTACTTGACCCAAACACATTCACGACTCTGCCTTTGCTTGTTTTTCTGCCTTAAATACTTCTCTGATGCCTTTGTCTTCGCTAATGGTCTAATTATCCTTGCCTCTATGCTGCCTTTGTTCCTTTGGTTCTTGCTTTGGAAAATATTTTCAATATTGACATCTATGTACAGTATGAAAAATTTGCAAAGAAAAAGTACACAGTCACCTTGTGATACTGTAATTATAGGGTTCTAATAGTGGCTCCAGCTGGGGATGGCATCTCCTTCAGGAGGTGTCAAGAACATCGTAGACTAGTAGCTTGATCCATTGGGTTGATCCCATAACTTGTATCTTGATCTTTCATGCATCTTAGTGACTGGAAACTAGCTGGATTGTTCCTCCTGACTTTGACTAATAAGAATAGACCATACACTTATCCAACCAGCTTATAAGCATAATGAAATCTGCACTAAAATAAAATTTCACTTATCCACTGCAATTCATCAAGCTGAACATATTGCTGCACCTTGGAAACTTGAATGGTGAAACCAAAATTGTGCTGAAACTAAGGTCTAAAACACACTGATCTAAAAAATCAATCCAAAACTGAAATTTGAAATATGCTCAGTGTTGAGCTTATTTTCACACCTACCTACCCTAATCTATTGAAATGGCTGCCCTTCTAAAAAACAAAATAATGCTAGTGCATCCAGTTAAGAAAATACCTGGATGACTCCTTTCTTCCATGGCTCTTCCCCCTATCCAGAGACCAACCTGATAATGGTGTTTGATATAAATTCCTGGCCTGATCTTGTTTACATGGATCCTGGTACCTTTGAAAAATAACTGACATGCTAGAAATATGTGCTGGCTTTGTAAAGAATAATTCCTCCATATAGACAACCACTGGATCAAGATGTGCTTGATTAATTTATGGGTATTCTGACTCAGCCAACTCAACTTCATATCCTAGTACTTCAGATATGTTCTCCCAGTCTTCAATCAACTTGGAACATGTTTGCATGCTGACTGATGAGTGTTGGGCCACTACTTCTGCTAAATCGGACAATGGGGAAGACTATCTAACCATATCCATATCATAACATCTTTTGAGAGAATTAATAACACAAGAAGATTGAATTTGAAAGCAGAGACTATCCAACGCATCTGCTATTGGATCATGTGGCGCTTTAGATGGTAGTGTTGGCTCTTCTGAGACTTCATGTTTTCTCTTATAATTATCAGCCATAATTTGATCCCAACTTCCCTTTATAATATGAAATGCATTGAAACATAAGGGTAAAGACTCAATATGTATTGGTTCTTTCTCTACTTCAGATTTTGTGGTTTCAAGAAGACTCAGGGGGAGAGCTTCTATATTTGAAAAAGGTTTTGTATCATCCCTCTCCTCCTTGATCGATTCATTAGAGCATTCCTCCTCCTTCCTATTTGCAACCTACTTTTAATTCTCTCTTAAGAGTGAGGAAAAATATAGAGGAAGGCATTTTGTACTTACTTGAAAATCTCCTGCATTTTCCTCTTTGCAATCGTGCTCAGCATGCAGAGTTTGATTGTCATCTTTGCATGGTGGTGACTAGGCCTCTTCTTCCCATGGGGACAATGTTTGTTGCTCTGTACAGTCAGCCTAAATATCAACCTTATAGTCTTCCTCTTGATATTCATATTTGAGATAAATACCTCTGTATGCAAGGTCGTTTATCATGTACATTGTTGTTGGGGGTTTCCCTGCCTCCTTCTTATTTTGGAGTTCATCTTTGGTTGTGTTGTGGATATAGTGCATGAAACAATCATTTCCTATTTTAGGGTGTCCAGGATGGATTGAAAACTACTTAGGTACATTGATTTTTGTCTTTTCCAAAACTAATGGAACATGAGGTATCTGAACAATAAGTTCCTCTTTCCTGCTAATCATATGCACCATTTCATTGACTATGGTTGTCAACATATCTAATTTTATCCCTGAATAAATCAGTTGCTCTTTCTCTATTTTTTCCTTCTTCATTTCTTTTAACTTTACTTCCCTGTTCAGTAGGTTATATTCCACATCAAATTCAACATTTTTCATTTCTTCCGTGGTTGCAAGGTCCCTTTCTCTTAACTGGAATTCCATCTTTGGATCAAAGGCATCTGGATAGTGCAAGAGAGCCCATCCTGGGGGTGGCTTTATCTTAGTAGGCACTGAATGGTATACCTTATTGAACCTGGCTAAAAAATGTTGTATTGTCTCCCCAGGCTGTCTTTTTAATTGGTTGTACTCTTCTATGATGAGAAAAACATTTCCCATGACCACCCATCTATCTAGGAAAATGTGAGTGAAATGATGAAAATTGAAAATGCTTGTAGCTGGAAGATCTTTAAAAAAACTTTTAATTTTCCTTGCAATAATAGGGAAAATATTCTGATACGCACATCATCTTCTCCCACCTCAAACAGATCAAGGAAATCCTCAATATTTTCAATGTGCTTTTCAGCAATGATATTTGCATTTTCTCCATCAAATCTGGGTAGATTATTGATAAAAGTTGCAGGGAGGTCATGTAGGGCAGGAGGTAAAACTAGAGGCTTGTATCTGTCTCAGAATTTTATAGATATAGGCAGTAAAGCATGAGGCTTATAACCATTTGGAGCTTTTGCAAGAGCAAGAGATGAAGTACAAGGCTCATGTGCCACTGGGTTTTCTACAAGTGCATTAGGGATATGCATAGGTGTACAAGTATGTACATGGTCTACAATTTGGGGCTTAGCTTTTTTAGGCTCATCAATTTGTAAATGATTAATGTAAACCTTAGCAGTGTACTCTTGATTAGGCTTAAAGTAGGATAGAATATAGTTACAGATAAAAACAACAATTTATTGAATCCAATTTGGGCTTAAATACTTTCTCTTTCCAGGTTGACTGGTCATGTTTCAGGTCCTTCCTCCAGTGAAGTCTTTGAATGGAACTGATCTGAATTGGAGTCACTAGGTGGACGATTTCAAATTTCTTGTGTCTGACTTGTTTTCCACCATCAACAACCAGATACCAATCTTGGAAAATACTCAAATCATTCAATATTTTGACTGGGGTTTCTGAGTTTTGATGAAATATTAAGCTTTTTCAATGACTCAATCCCCAGTATGGTTGCCATTATGTTGTCACTCTGTAATTTTTAATATTGGCAAGAACAAATGACATAGGAAAAACATCAAAACACTTTGGATTCCAGGACCTAGCCTTCCTAGACTCAGAGAGGGATCTCTCTGTTTTTATGATTTAACTTGATAAATAGAAGTGATAATATTAGGTTAGTTACAGTGATGGGAGGTTTTTTGTTTGATTTATTGTGTGGTTGGACAGATGGAGCTGTGAGACTAATCCATTGGGCTATGGAGTCATAAAAAAGGCTGAATTGTGCATCAAATTTTCAAGGGCATTCACAGGGAAAGCTAACTATGCAGACTGGATATTACTGGCAATTTGAAATGGGAAAGGGGAACAAGATTAGGTTCAACGTAAATTTAGAGCAGACCATCTATGAATTATGAATTCAGGTCTCAGAGAAAAATATTAAGATAAAAAACACAGAAAAAATTAAGGTGCTCTCTTAGCAAATCTTAATCTAAATTTTCTGTTTTTAAATTAGATAAATTGATGCACAACCTGAAAAGTTAGAGGAAAAACATTAATACAGAGGAAAACATCACCATTAACATAGCTCAATAATCCTGTGAACGGTCTCTTATTATTGATGCCCAGCTCAAATAGTTACAGAGTTCCAATACTTCTTACAATGCAAGCTTCAGCAGGGTCCAATTTTTCAACCCTTGATACTGCTAAGGCATGCAGCATTTATCTTAAGACTAAGTCAGTTTCCCTATATTACTTGGAAAACTTTCATTGATTACAATTAGTAGAAAATGGACAAGTGTGGCCATGCAAGGCTTGAACAGAAATCTTTGACAACAATGCCGCTTGTAGAATTAATGTTGGGAAGCTCTTCATGGATCCAAACGCTTTGATGGCTCTTTGGAAGATCAAACAATAAGCTTGGAGGTAGATGTGATGGTCGCGAAGAGGTAACTAGTGGTGGCTCTAACATCTGGCCCTTCTCTTCAGAAAACTAGCATTGGGTAATTAAATCTAGTGCAGGGCTAGCTTCTTTCATTTATTAGTGACTATGTTGATGTACTTTGCTGCATTTTTCTGTTTATGTCGTTATAACATAACAAGTTGCAAAAATGCCTTGCTCGACTCGAACCTTTGTGTCTTTTTGCTACCTGAGCCCTTATGCTGTGTTTAACCTTATTTCTTCATAAAATGAGTTTCAAACCTCATATGCCCGACTTGACCCTTTCTACACAAAACAGTGTAAAAAACACATTTACCCAGAACTACAAATGTTTAGATTTTAGTTATGAACCTTATCGCATCCATACGAAATTGCACATTGAATGTTTTATAGTTTGAGTTATAATAAATGGAATCGGCAATGCGATGTGGACTGGGAGGTGACGTGGAGGGAAGGTGGGACCAGACCATAGCCCACAGATGCAAAAATTAATATTTAGCTGTGAGTGGAGGTGGTGAACACTAAAATATGTGAAGTGCGAAGTGCAGGGAGAAGGTAAGTGACATGGTAGGGGAAAGTGGGGATCGATCGCATCGCAAATCGCACATTTTAAATTTTAGCCATAAGAGGTGGAGATAAATTCTAAATCATACGAAGTGAAAATTGTAGGGAGGATGGAGTGACGTGGCAGATAAGGTGGGACCAGATCGTAGCCCGCAGATCAAAAATCTTGAAGTTTAGTTATAAGCGCGGGGGTTAAATACTAAAACTTGCGAAGTGAGGGGAGAGGGACATACCCACATCGCAATCGCAAGTCGGAAAGTTTCAGTGGTAAGTGTATGATGTTTCATGTTGTAATATATGTATTGCATGTGGCCAGAAGTGGGGGACAGAGTTTCTATGGTAGGGTCAACTGCATCCCAAGTTAAATCGAATACCTTGTGGGAGCTTTAATCGTAAGTTGTAATATTTGCGATGCGAAATGGTGGTTAAATAGGCAAAGTAGGAAAATGAAGTGGAAATGTGGAAAGGTAAGGTTTAATTATTTTTAAGGGAAATGAAATGAAAAATGGGTTTGTAATGCGATGATGTGATTCAATCTCCGCCGTTGATCGAAGCTCAGATCCACGGTCCTTACTCCTCCTTTTCTGCGGTTTACCAATTTTGTTTCTTTATCCGTGCTCATTAGTTTCTTGGTTTTTTGGTGGAATACTTTGACTCATTCACTACTTGACCCACTTTAGCGTTCATGACTCGACCCAAATGCACGACTTGACCCAAACAAGTTCAAGACTTTGCCCAAAATGTTCACGAATCTGCCTTTGCTTGTTTTTTCTGCCTTAAATACTTCTTTGTTGAATTTGTCTTCACTAATGGTCTAATGCTCATTGCCTCTGTGCTGCATTTTTTCCTTTGATTCTTGCTTTGGAAAATATTTTAAATATTGACATCTATGTACAGTATGAAAATTTTGCAAATAAAAAGTACATAGTCGCCTTGTGATACTGCTAATTATAGGGTTCTAACACATTAAACATAGGCAAGAGCCAGCCAGTTTCAGCACTTCCACCTACCACTTGAGCATAGACATGGCTACACCAAATATTTATTTTATTCAGTCACCCTCGTGCCATATTCCAAGCATGAATGTGTGATATCATGGGATAAACCAATAAAAAAAAACTAAGGGAATCCAAAGGTTAAACCACCTAAACCCTCACCATACTGTGATATCACCTAAACTGGCCCCAAGATCAAAAAATCAAATTGAGCTTGGAAGGCCTGTGGATTCCTTCACCATCCTTGAGGAAATTTTCTATCTCCACCCTCAGGCTTTATCATGTATCCCACCATTACTGATCAAGGTATTCCTAGGCCTTTAGGAGTTTTCCTAAGAACACCTCCACCCCAGATTTTGAAACCTTCCAGAAATTCCAAAGCTAAAAACCAAGAACAATCCCATCACTCCATGGCTATCTGTTGGAAATATTTTCATTGATGGCAAAGGATGTGGCAAAGGAATTGGAATTTAAATGTACTAGAGAAGAATAGAGAGAATGCATCTACAGTTTGAGCTACAGAGAGCAGTATCAGTCAAGGAGCAGGGACAAGCAGTGAATTGAAAGTTGTCCAGAGACAGTATAGGAAGAAAAAGGCCATCAAACAGAAAAAGGTTCTGCATTTTCTGAGAATTATATATATATTCTTGATAGAATTCAGAAGGAAGGATAGCAGAGTCCCTGTGGACATTGTCCATAAACATCATAAACCCTGTGGCAAGGATTCGAAATTAAAGATTTAGTGTATAAATTGAAGGAATTAATGGTTGCAGAGATATGATGATTGAAGCATAGTACAGTGTTCAACTTGCAGAATCAAGAACTTGAATATAGAAGCGGAACTGTGACAGGATAGGAAGCAGAATTGAAGAAAGAGTGACATTGTGTTGTGTCGAGTTCGGAAGGCAGAAACCGGTGTAAAGAATGTATGTTAAAAGATTCAAATGAAAATTGTTAACAGAGCGTTAAATTTAGCAATGGACCTGTAATAAAAGGCAAAACAATAAAGCACAACTTAATTATAATAATACATTGAAAAAGCGACGGAACCCTGCGTGGAAGAGCGGAACCATGACCGAGTGAATAGTGAAGGTGGTTTACGGTTTTCATCGCACCACCTATGCAGAGTAAGCGGTATTTGAGGAGTTGGGAGTGATTCCATAGAATGCTCGACACGCGTCCTTGTACGACTTCACAAAACCACTTACCACTGCGCACCATCGCGCGTTATAGTTCGACCCAGGATGCCCAGCGATATTGTTGTGCGTCGTTGATCTAGAGGGAAGTCATCAGACAGTCATCATTTGTTGAAGGTGCGTGAAGATTAACACAGGTACGATAGACCATCGCACGTTAATGTTCGGCATCGGAGGTCGAGCGATATTCATATACATCGTTGATCTAGAAGCTTGCTAGTCTAACGGTGATCGGACGCTGGACTTGCGCGAAATTTACTTATGGTATCATGCGCGTATATGATTGGATATTGACTATTTTTGTGGGCCCAGGGTCAAAGGCTTACCATATTGTTTGAAAGCGTTAAAATGCGAAGGGTTGACTTTAATCCTAAATTTCTGTTCAAAGTTATAAATACATTTATTTATCAATTTCTTCAAATTGATAAATAAATTAAAAAGAAATCAAAGAAGTACGTAAGGGTGGTAAATGAAAATACTGTCAAAGGAATACCATTATCAACTGAATGGTTTTGACCCAAGGTTTTAAAAAGGCAAAAACTAAGGTGATGAGAATCATGAAGAACTGGGTGCGTGAAAAAAGGGTTGATAATAAACGAATATCTTTTAGAGATATCTGTATGAATAAACTCTGATATATCTAAATCTATGGCGCACCTGTGAATATGATGATTGATCGAGATCTTTAGATCAGATGATGATTAATTATTGTTTCAATCGACTGACGAAATCATGAAGAACGTATAAGGGTTGTAAATGAATACTTCACTCTGAAGTATATTTATATGGAATGGGTAATAGATTGTTGAATTAAGGATGCACCTTTGAAGAAAATAAATAAATCTGGTGGCCTGCAAGGTATGTTGTGTGGAAGTGGATGAAGCATGGTCCGCAGTAGATCTGAGGGTTGAAGCCTTCAGTAAGGGGGTTGTAGCTCCCTTCCAGTGGTAGTTGGTAAACGAGAGCAGGAGGTAGTAGCTCCCTTCCAAGAGAGGCTAGTAAATGAGAACAGGGGGTAGTAGCTCCCTTCCAGGAAAGGCTGGTAAATGAGAGAAGGTTGTAGCCTTTTGCAGGTGGGTTCCTGCGTGCTGGTATGAGTCTGCACCAACATAAAATTGTAAGAAGGTTTCTCCATAATAAATATTGAAGACTGAGATTACAGCAGTGGTGGTTTTCTCCCGAATTGGGTTTCCACCTTAAATCCTGGTGTTCATATGTGTTGTTTATGTTTGATGGTTTGTTCTGTTATTTTTGTTCATGCTTAATGCTTATCTGATGCAATGCTCTAAGTAAAAACATAATAAGATATCTGGACATACATGTTGGATGCAGTACTGTAACATATGGTTTTAAGAGAAAGAAAAGAAAATTTGTTCAGCCCTAAATACTGATTCACCCCCCCCCCCTCTCAGTATTTTTTCCTAACACTATCTGGAAATGGCAAGGAAAGGATGAAAACCACTGTCAAAACTCCACAAAACCATGCCACCAAAAACAAAAGAACCAAATACCAAAATTCACATACCATGCATGTCAAAACCAGTTAGGAAATCAAATATGCAATCTGTTACCTGCAAGTATTCATGTCGAAGCTTGCTTGTTCTAGCCTTTCCTTGCTTGATCTTTGCTTTCCTTTCCTTTCCTTGTCCTTCATTTTATTTCTTGATCTCTTTCTCCTCTTGTCTCTCTTCTCCTCTGTGGGACTAATTCTAAAAATGAACTAACAAAAGTCTTAACTGACAAAAGCTTTTGAACTGAAGCTATGAGGAATTTTTATTGTTGAGGCCTCTAATTTCTTCAATTTTCCATTATTTTCCGTCATTTTCCTTTTCACGTGAAACCTATGACCTTTCACCTCCATTTTCTCCTAATTTCCTTTATTTTCATAAATAAATGTGCCAAAAATACTTTTTTTCCTTTTCAAAGCCTTAGTCATTTCCTCTTCCAATTTCTCCTTAGACATAACCACATAAAGTGATGCCCACTAGGATATATTTCCCAACATTCAACTTGGAATACGTGTCCCTTAACCGTGGTCTTATTTTTTCCTTTATGATCTTTTATTACACGAAATTTTAGCAGGCATATGTTACAATGATATGGAAAAGTACTTGGCTAGAAGAAATAATGTTGCTGTAGGTAACCTCATATATAAACAGGAAAATTACATGATGGACAAACAGTGGCATGAATAACTTGATGGAGTGGGTGGTTAGACTACATATGCATCAATGGAGTTAGGCAAACCACCCTTGGGGGTTTTGACAAATGGTCAAGTTCCTTCTAGAAGAACTACATGTGGATTGCAATTATTGGGCGCAATCATTAAGCATACACCATTAGGCACACATCCATTAAGTGCACATCCAATGGAAACACTTGGACATGTCTTTGATTGAACTTGGGTGTACATAGGTAGAATCAAATGGTTTTTACATAATCATGCAAACTTAAATGGATTAGGCACACTTGGGATAAGTGGGTAGATCAAGATAAGTTGGACATAGTTCCCTTCAAATAATTTAATATCCAACCAAATGCACTAGGAACACATAGGCACAATCAATTGCACAAGGGTATAGTTGGATGAAAAAACCAAGAAAACTAGATGACTTAACAAACTATATGAAAAGTTGGTAGAACTAACATGATTTGGAACAACTCAGTGAACAATCAGTGGATAATTCATTAAAGTGAAACAAGATTATGGATAAAACTTGGATCCACCTTAGAACAGAGGGGGATTGTAAGGCAAGGAAAGAGTCATATAAAAAGGAGTATGCCTCAAAGTGCCAAGAAATAAGAAGTTTCAAGAGGGAAGAATCATTCAAGGAATTCCATGATTGTGTCAAGTTTAAGGTTTAGGCATGGTAGGACAAATCGTATTGTCTAAGCAAGAAAGAGAAAGAGATAATACCTACAAGAAGTGGTCTCGCAGTTTCTTTAAGGGTTGGTTTCATATTTTTTGTTGAAATTTGTGCTTACTCTAATTATAGTTTGTAAAAGAGCCATGAGAAGTTTTCGATGCTTCCTTGTTGTACATTGTAAATGTTATTAATATTATAAAGTTTCAAGGCACCTACATTGAGTGTTGCCTATACTTGTGTATTGTGGATTCTTTACGTTTGTTGAATGTTACTATTTCTTACGTTACCATGTACTGGCTAAGTGTTAAGTAATATTGGGATGTTCTAAGGCTACTATTGGATGAATGTGTATTGTTGGATGAACTAGGTTGCATTGAACATAGTTATGCATCTAACTTAATGTTGTATATTAAGGCAAAGTTATGGGAAAACCTTAAGGAATAGGCATAATTTCAGTGTAGTAGGCATAATATAAAAAAACCCTTGGGATCAAATAAATATAGTGCCACACCACCTTGGGTTCCAAATGTTGGGAGGAACTCAAGTTGAAAAGTAAAAATCAAGTAGTTTTTAGGTCTTTAACATATGGTAACAAAGATGGTTTGGTGCTATTCACCACTATCACTATCATGGAAAGTAATTTTAACACATTTTAAGCATTCTTCATCATATATGGATAAACCTGAAGCAACGTAGCAAACTTTGGGACAAGTTTGGTCAATGACCATAAAGTGGACTACAAATTGGAAAATGTAGACTTAGTACCTTGGTGTCGCTGATAGTAAAGATGGTTTGTCTATATGGAATAGTGAATTATATTTCTATTTTAGGCACATTTCAAGCTTAAGGAAACAAGGTGAAATGATTCTTTGATAATTTGGGTAATATTTTTAGATGTGCATAGAAATTTGACTCATTTCTAAGGTGTGACATGGAAGGCACAAAGTAAGAGTCATAGAAGCCCAATATGGAAGTCACGAACATGCACTTGGAACATTAGGATCATGATATCCATTAGTTGTACCAAGTGCATGTGATGAAGATCTAGCAAATGCATGGGTAGAATCTTGGTTACAAAATTTGCAATATTTAACAAGCCAAGTAGAGAATTGGACATTTCCTAATTTGGGATAACTAAAAAATGAGGATACATGAGATGATTGCAAGGTTATGATGAGAAAGAAACCAAGATTTATTAAGTCTAGAGGTAAGATCATGTAATATTCCTAAACTTTCACCTGATATTTGGAATATTAGAGTTCTTAATTTTTTTAATGAATTAAGTAAATAAAAGGGTGGAGTGACCCATAATCCTCGATATGAATAAATATCCACTTTTTGTGTGTGAATGTGGATTGATTAAGCCTAGATCTACATAATGAGGTAGTTGAGCAAATACTAATGTGAATGGGATTAGAGATTATGTCTCATTAATTGAGATAGATCATGGAGGTTGACACAGTCAACTAAGATCTTGAAGATGTCAAACAAGAAGATCATGGAACATTCATGCTAAAGTGATGGAGGATGTTGTGCAATAAAATCACACATGATGGAGAGGGTGTACATTTCACCTAGACATGATGGTTGATTTGGTCAAACAACACAGTCAAACTTGTAGGATCTTGTCCACATGCACAACCTAGTCTAGATGAGGGCCAAGGCATGGGAAGGCTCAAACATTAAATAAAGAAGATGAAGGCAAGGATGGAGGTATGCTAATTATTCTTGATGTAAGGATCTTCTCAGATCTGGAATTTTCATGTGACATTCCATTGCTTTCTCGGGCTGTTTAGCAGAGATTGCAAGTGTTGTTTAGCACAGGGTGTTCCTGGTCAGGAATCCCACCTCTTTCTTAAAGCATCTCTAGAAATATTATTGTACTTCATTCTACATCAAGAATTGGTGCCCCATCTTTTTTCCTACTTTCTGCAAAACATCCATATTCAAAAATTGTAGATTTATGAAGATCTGTTTGGAAGGTGGAAGTTGTCTTCAGTACTTCAGCTGGAGAACTAGTGAGGGTTTATTCCTATCACCTTGGGCTTATATATCAGCTTCCTAGAGCTTCATTGTGGATCTAGAATTAGGCTAAAATTTATTGACCTCATAGCAGCAATATTCCCTTTAGGAATTACGCTGTATAAATTTCAAATCTAAAAGGAGGAAGGAAGTTACTAGCATTTTAGCTAGTAATCCTGTGAAGGGTTATCCCCTCACATTTCCATCATCCTGAAGCTTATTGCAGCATTTTTCAGCAAGAAGAAGGCCTCTCTCTCCCTCACGGCACAATTTCTATTGGCAGTTGTGTTGCAGTAGTTGCAATCATTATTGGAGGATTGAGAAGCTAGAACTAGAGCTTCTAGCTTGTAGATCTGAAGAATGGATTAGCCCTTCAAGCTTAGATCTGATCTTGTTACATATTTCAGCCATCTATCTATTATATCTAGCTTCAGATTTTTATTTCCCAGCAGATCAAGGACCAAATCCTAGGGAGGTGATTTTCCAAAGTTGTAGATCTGGAAAATCCTTTCTGCGTTATCTTGGGAATCCATCACATTGGCCAGATCTTGAATCTTGGCATCATTTGAGCTCCAGACTTGAGTAGATCTGCATTTTCCTTTTCAGCCTGCAGTTATATGTTCATATTTTGCTGAAGGGACAATGCAGTATTTTCTTCAGTGCCTCTGCAGTTACACTGTACCTTTTGTAGCATGTTTTCTAGGTGATTCTAGGCCATCTTTTTGGCTACATCTACTCATATTCTTCTACATTGTGTAACTAAATTATATCCATATAATAAAATGGCTCAGCTTCTCTGTAAATTCTGATGTTTTCTTAAGATTTATTGTTTACTTGGTTGCAGTCCTTATATTGTGTTTAAGTATTACTGCATTCTCCCTTTTGGGATATTACAGTGGTATTTGAGCATGATCTTTGGCTCAGCTTGTGGACACTTCATCTTTTACAGCAAAAGAAGAAGCAGATAGATGAGATCTATCATGGAGGATGAAAATTATGCCACTCCTTTCTTTAGATCCATGCAAGATCTCTCCAAGTAGGTCAATCAAATGAGGAAGGAAAGACAGAAAGAAGATCCAAGAAGAAGATGTGATAAGGAAGGTCCAAGCACTTCTTATCAGCAAAGAAGAAAACCAGAGAATCTTAGATCTCCTCATAGATCCACTATGCCCACTTTCTTTGGAGAAGGTGAAAGGTGTAGAAATGATGAAAGTAATGAACCTGAGACTCATGAGACTCTCAGTCTATATCTTGAAGAGTACAAAGAATAGTCTAGAGCATTCAAGGAGAAGCTAAATCTACAACAATTCTTCAAAATCAAAGAAGAAAGAGGATCCTATAGCAGCAATAGAAGAAAGAGGCATAATAGATTCTATTTTCCTACATTTGATGAATCTTCCTCAAGCACTATTAAGGCTTGGAGGAGAGATTTAGATGCATTTTTCTGGCTACATCCTGTAGCTGAAGGAGAGGATGTTCAAATTGCAGCACTTCATCTTTCAGATGAAGCCAATGATTGGTGGTTTGGTCACATAGAGCATGCAAAAGTGACTAAATATTCAGATTTATTTCACAAGTTGAGGAAGGAATTTGATGAGAAAATACCAGAGGTGTGTCACAAATTGATGTTTCCTCAGGAAAAAAAGGAGGATGCCAATCTTGTCACTCTGGATAAGAAGTCACTACATTCATCACCAGCTGCAGAAGTACTTGCATCCGGAGAAGAGACACTTGCATCTTTGCAATATAGTCTTGGGCTCTTGACATATAGAGTCCGATGCATTATTCAGGAGATGCATGAGGGAAAGGAGGAAGATTCTAATTCTCGTACACTTGGAGAAGAGCAGCCATCACTCTTACCAGCAATTGGAGGCACTATTGTCCCAGTTGGAGGAACTCTTGTGTTTTGTCAAGAGGTTCTCACATTTCAGTTGATCCAAGGTATGCATACACATTCAATACCTATTGTTTCAGTAGATATTATTGAAACTTCTGGGGAAATGCCATCAGGGCCAATGCATGACCAAGGGTTAGATCCAAATGCTGATTTGAAGCAGCAAAATATCACAGTGCAGAGGACCCTTGATCTAATTAAGGAGGAGGTGAAAAGCTATCCCAGTTTGTCATGGATGGACTACAATCAACCTCTTGAGTTGAAGTGTAGATTTTCAGAAGAAGGGATGAGCATAATCCTATGTACAATGACTAGTTATGAGATTAGTGTTGTGCCTTGCTTTGAGATAGCACATGTGTTACCCTGCAGATCTACAACACTGTCACTTAGTAGCTGTGAAAGTGAAGAGGCCCCAACATTCTTGGAGCATTCTAAAGGTAGCTTCACTCATGAAGCAATGGAGGTAAATATGATAAATGGTAGACATCTAGATATGGGAAACCTTTTCTCCTTTCTTGATGACACTTTCTCAATGAGCATCTCACAGCTCAAAGAGAGACTTCTACCTATAGTAGCTCTAGAACCTCATTGGTTTTGGAAGGCCATGGATGAGAGGAAGGTCTCATTAAGAGATATCATTAGACGTTCACTTCAACATTTCATGAAGTGCAAAGTTCTTCATCAGTTTGAGGAAGATGGTATTCTACAAAGGGAGGATGTACCATGATTATGCATCACATCACTCATCTTCCATATTGGGGTGAGTGGGTGAAGATGATAAGCAAGGGGTTGCATGACCACTTACAGATTTATGATATGGGCCAGCAAGCTTGGTTATGTTGGTTGCCCTTGAGATATTCTTTTCACTACCCAAATGATCCTATTTCTTTGATCCATGCCTTGAGGAACACTTATGAAATGAAGAAGGAGGCATGGCTGCGCTGGCTGCTCTTGGGTGAGTATGGTTACCACCCAATAGCTCATATTTTTCTGATTCATGCCTTATGTATCAATGATAGAATGCAGCAAAAGAAGGCATGTTCATTTTGGTTTCACTTGAGAGAGATTGGCCACCACATTACATCTCCTATGTCTATGTGTTTTGTATTGGGTAAAGCTTGGCATGATGCTCTCATGATGTGAATTCATGAGGTTTATTTGTATTGGGCTGATGTGACATTCCATATGTCCATTAGTATGTTTTTTATTCATGATGCACATGAGGAGGAAAGAAAGCAGCAAGATCTCTTGTTGCTTTGGTTGCTTTTGTGGGAGTTTGGCTTGTCCATCTTACATGAAGGAGATGGAGGATGGAAGCAAAGGGCCTTACTCCGGTGGTTACTATTAGGAGAATATGGTTTGAAATATTTGTCTACCCATATAGCTCCTTTCCTTCTTCTTTTGCATAACATTGGAATGATGCTTGGATCCAACAAGGCCAACAAGGCTAAGGATGAGGGCATATCAATGCTCAATCAAATTCATAAAGCATGGGATGGGGAGATGTATTGTGAGATGGAGCTTTTTCTTTGTGGAAAGAGCCACTTTATTCCATGTATCTCATGTATTAATGATGAGGTTGGAACTCATATGGTTGTCACTTGGTACTTCATGATGGAAGGAGGAAATCTAACCATATAGTTAGAGGTAATCCTATATGTTTTGAGAGAACTTTGGAACCAAACATACATGACACATTGCAGCAAATGGAGGAAGCCTTCCTTATGTGGATGCCATTTGGAGGGGAATAGATGGATTTGCATCTACCTTTTGAGTTGCTTGAGGACAAGCAACATTTTTCCAGGGAGGACTGTAATATTCCCAAATTTTCACCTGATATTTGGAATAATAGAGTTCTTAATCTTCTTAATGAATTAAGTAAATAAAAGGGTGGAGGGACCCATAATCCTCAATATGAATAAATATCAACTTTTTGTGTGTGAATGTGGATTTATTAAGCCTAGATCTACATAATGAGGTAGTTGAGAAAATACTAATGTGAATGGGATTGGAGATTATGTCTCATTAATTGAGATTGATCATGGAGGTTGACACGGTCAACTAAGATCTTGAATATGTCAAACAAGAAGATCATGGAACATTCATGATAAAGTGATGGAGGATGTTGTGTAATAAAAGCACACATGATGGAGAGGGTGTACATTGCACCTATACATGATGGTTGATTTGGTCAAACAACACAGTCAAACTTGGAGGATCTTGTCCACATGCACAGCCTAGTCTAGATGAGGGCCAAGGCATGGGAAGGCTCAAACATTATGTAAATAAGATGAAGGAAAGGATGGAGGTATGCTGATTATTCTTGATGTAAGGATCTTTTCAGATCTAGAATTGTCATGTGACATTCCATTTCTTTCTCGGGCTATTTAGCAGAGATTGCAAGTGTTGTTTAGCACAGGGTGTTCCTGGTTGGGAATCCCACCTATTTCTTAGAGAAACTCTAGAAAGAGTATTGTACTTCATTCTACATCAAGCATTCATGCCACATCTTGTTTCCTACTTTCTGTGGAACATCCATATTCAGAAATTGCAGATTTCTAAAGATTAGTTTGGAAGGTGGAAGTCGTCTTCAGTACTTCAGCTAGAAAAATGGTGAGGGTTTATTCCTATCACCTTGGGCTTATAGATCAGCTTCCCAGAGCTTCATTTCAGATCTGGCATCAGGCCAAAAGTTATTGACCTTCTAGCAGCAATATTCCCTTCAGGAATTACGCTGTCTAAATTGCAGATCTAAAAGGAGGAAGGAAGTTACTAGCATTTCAGCTAGTAATCCTATGAGGGATCATCCCCTCACATTTCCATTAGTATTTCCACCAGCCTGGAGCTTATTGCAGCATTTTTTAGCAGGAATAAGGCCTCTCTCTCCCTCACAACACAATTTCTATTGGCAGTTGTGTTGCAGTAGCTGCAATCATTATTGGAGGATTGAGAAGCTAGATCTAGAGCTTCTAGCTTGTAGATCTGAAGAAGGGATCAACCCTTCAAGTTTAGATTTGATCTTGTGACATATTTCAGCCATCTATCTATCAGATCTAGCTTCAAATATGTATTTCCTAGTAGATCAAGGATCAAATCCTAGGGAGGTGATTTTCCAAAGTTGTAGATCTGGAAAATCCTTTCTGGGTTATCTTGGGAATCCATCACATTGGCCAGATCTTGAATCTTGGCATCATCTAAGCTCCAAACTTGAGTAGATCTACATTTTCCTTTTCAGCGTATAGCTATATGTTCATATTCTACTGAAGGGACAACGCAATATTTTCTTCAGTGCCTCTCCAGTTACGCTGTACCTATTGTAGCATGTTTTCTGGGTGATTCTAGACCATTTTTTTGGCTAGATCTACTCATATTCTTGTACATTGTGTAAATGAATTATCTCCATATAATAAAATGGCTCAGCTTCTCTGTAAATTTAGATGTTGTATTAAGATTTATTGTTTACTTGGTTTCAATCCTTATATTGTGTTTAGTATTACTGCATTCTCCCTTTTGGGATATTGCAGATCAATGCGTTTTTCCTTTGTTACTAGAATAATTTTGCAATGACTTCTCCTTTGAATAAAAAGTTGGAAGACTTAGAATAATTCCAAGTGCAACTAATTTTAAAGGAAAAGAGAGTAGCCTTAGAAGTAGTAGCCCAAGTGTAATAGATCTCAAAAGAAAAATTGGAGGTTCTGGGTGCCTTGAAAATAAGTTCGGACAAGTTCATGGAAAAAATTCATGAACGTGTTTTACAAGGTGAAGAAACAAATGATACTAGTTTTGTGAATGCAACCATTGAGTTAATTGAAGGTGGTGGCATTGATAAATTCAATGTAACCCACAACTTTGTAATTGAATGTCTTGCTACAACACTTTACCATAAGCCTAAGAGTAGCATGGATACTATCAATCAAATTAATTGTGCTTTAAATTTTGTTACATTAAATTGTCAATCCAAGTTTGTAAACTTACAAAGTGGACACCAAGATATATGAAAGGATTCAATTTCTAATTCTATCAAATATATATTTTCATGAAAGTAAATTCTACTCTATGGAAGAAAATAAATAAACATCAAAGTAAATTTTAATATAGGAAAGCAATAGAGAAAATTTCTTTGCTCAATCGAGCTCACCCTGCAAGTGCACAACTTATCTCTCTGCTCACTAAAGGCCTCTAACCTAGAATTATTCAATTTATGGCTTATATTGAGCTCCTATTTCCGTGCATTGTTCCTTGAGGAATTAGGCCCCTATTATTTAGGAAATTCCTCAAATTTAATTGCGTGATTCCTTAGGCCGATCATCTGAATGCATGCAACAGTTGTACATTCAAGACTAGTCTACAACTGATGTTACACTTCCTTGGAATATACACCTGACCTAGGGAACTTGAATTATCTGCATGCACTAGCTATTTTGGGTTGATTGATCAGTTAACTAGATGATCAATGAGTTTGATTTAATTCCCACTGCAAAACTTGACCCTCCACTTATTCCTCCAATAGTTGGAACTAGTTTAACTGAAAAAAATCTTAGATAAATGACCTTGAATGCTACAAATTAGAAATCACACATGCTTAACTGAACTCTAACTCCTCCAACTCAAATTTATTGAGTAAAATGGGTGAAAAAAACCATGTCACACAATTTAACATCATCCAAGTTGTCTGTTGATGTGGAAATTCGAACTTTCTCAATTTAATCAAGGTGAAATCCAATTGAGAATTTCTTGTTGAAATTTTTAACACTCCCTCTCAGAAAGAATGGGATTATCAACTTCTCTTATCCTACACCCGTGGAACTCAAAATTTCCTCTTGATAAGACTTTTGCCAAAATGTCAGCATCTTGTTCCTTTGTTGGAATGTATTGCAACAACATTATCTAGCTCTGCACACAATCCCATAGATGGTGATATCAGATATCTATATGCCTGGATTGATTGTGAAAAATAATATACTTAGAGAGCTTGATGTAACTCTGATTATCACAGTAGATCATAGTTGGATCCATCATTTGACCAAACAATCCAAAAACTATCTTTCTCATCTAGATCGCCTCACATGTTGCTTGACTGGGAACCATATATTTTGCTTCTGCCGAGCTGAGTGCCACATATTTTTGCTTCATGTTGTACCAAGAAACTGTTGCAGACCAAAAAAGGAAAATTCCACCTGATGTACTCTTTCAATTTTATGGACTCCCTGCCCAATATGCATCTATGAAGCCACACAACTTCACTCCCTCTGTACCATAGTCCAAACTCGGTAGTGCCTCTAAGGTATCATAAGACATACATAGTTTCCTTCCAAAATAATTGGTTAGCCTATTTATAGCTTGGCTTAGCTGGTTGAATGCATAGCACATATATGGTTGTGTGTTAACAAGATACATCAATGAACCCACCAACTACTGGTAAATATTAGCATCCACTTCCTCACCTGAAGTGGCATCCTCCTTCCTCAAGTTGGTCACTAGAGGAGTTTCATGGGTTTGAAACTCTCCATGCAGAACCTATGTAGCATCTCATTTGCATAGTTTTTTTGAGAGTCAAACAATTCCCCATCTCCTTGCCATACTTCTAAACTAAGGAATTAGTGCATGAGACCCATGTCCTTGATTTCAAACTCTCTTGCAAGTTCCTCCTTGCAAGATATGATCAGCTACTCATCACTAGGTTAAATTAAGTCATTAGCATATAAAAAAATAATAAAAAATTTACCTTCTATCAAAATATGATAGAGGTTTTCATCCGAGTCACTTTTAGTGAAGCCCAAACTAGTGAGATAAATATCGATCCTGGTGTACCAAGAATGGGGTGCTTGCCTGAGACTATGCAATGCTCACTTGAGTTTGCACACATGAGACTCCTGATCAAAAGTATTGAAGCCTTCTGGTTGCTCGATAAACACCTCCTCCTCAATAAATCCATTGAGGAATGTTGTTTTCACATCCATTTGGTGGATCTTCCACCCCATATCTGCAGCTAGAGAAATAATTGATCTAATGGATGTGTACCTTTCTACAGGATCAAAGGGATCCTCATAGTAAATCCCCTCGACTTGAGAGTACCCCTCGGGAAAAAATATAGCCTTGTACTTTTATATGCTTCCGTCTACTGCATGGTTTACCTTGAAGATCCATATCAAACCATAACTGATTTATCTTTTGTTCTTGGGACCACTTCCCAAAAAATGTTCTTTACAATGGATTCATAAGTCTCTTCCACCATTTCATCAACCCATACAAGTTTCTCTACTGCTTATTTGAAAGAGGAAGGATCAGTCTTTACAAGCTCAGCCATTAGAGCCATGTAGCTAGTGTACTGATCTGGTGACCGTCTCTACCTATGCTGATTTGAAAGAGCACCCAAATTCTTCCTCGCCTCCTGCACAAGTCTCTTAACTTCCCTAGTTATTTTCCTTATTTCTCTGGATGGTTCTACTTGCGTGGTTATCTCCACTCTCTTCTCCTCAATTGTTTGCTGCTTCAAAACTTCCTAAGGCTCATCCTTTAGAGCTAAAATCTACTCTTCTAGTGGGATCTGAATCTCCCTCTCAAGAGAGCACCACATTGCTTTCTCCTAATAAAATTTTACATCCCTTCGTACAAATGTCATTCTAAGGGATGATAAGTAGACATGGTATTTTTGGGGAGTTTTTGTGTAACCCACAAATACCCCCAATATTTTTGTCTAATCTAGCTTCTTCCTTGATTCTTTGGAGACATGGTAGCTCCAAAAATCTTGAAGTGCAACACATATGATTTCCTCCTTGAGAAATCCTCTTTCGGTGTAATCATGCCCAAAATCTAATGAGGAATCCAGTTCTAAAAATATACTATTGTGTTGCATGCTTCGACCCACAAGTGCAGAGGTAGGCCTTGGTCATGCAACATCACCCTCGTTTCTCCCACAATGCTATGGTTCTTCCTCTCAGCCACCCCATTCTGTTGTGGGTTGTGGGGTGTTGTCAAATCTTGTCGAATGCCTTATTTTGCACATAAATTTTAAAATCATTCAACACATACTCACCTCCATTATCACTCCTAATAGCCTCCACCTTCTTTCCAGTTTATTTCTCAACTAGTTCCTTGAATTATCCAAACTTGGAGAATGTATCATATTTATTCCACATGAAGAAGATCCAAAACTTCCGTGAGAAGTCATCAATAAAAATGACAAAATATTTCTTCCTAGCAGTGGAGGCTTTCAAGAAAGGTCCACAGACATCAGAGTGGATCTTTTCTAGGACTTCATGTGCTATGTTGTCCCAATCATGGAAAGTGGATTTTGTGTACTTCCCCAAAGTACATCCTTTGCATACATCGTGCTTCTCAAGTGCTCCTTTGTGGAGGCTTGTGGTTATCTTTTGCATGATCTTCAACATGCCATGATTCGAATGGCCAAGTATTCTATTCCAAATTTAATCGAAATCGTGACTCTACACCTTCTCTCCCTTTGTGCTCAATACAACACAATACTCCACATCTAGCTTGTAGAATTTCTTCACACAAACCCCAATCTGCTTCACCTGTCCTATGCATATGTGTCCTAGGAATGCCTTTCCTTTACTAGAGATCACATCATAACCATAATATTCCAAAATTGAAACAAAGACGAGACTTTTATTTAGACCCATAACAAACATGAAATCCTTGAGTCTGAGGGGGGAGCCTGACTCCCCCTGAAAGGTGACTGTACCAATCCCAATCTCATTGTGCCTTCCACCGTCCCCCATCTCAATGTGCATTTTCAAGTCTTTCTCCTCCAAGTCACTGAAAAAATCTCTATTCCCCGTCATGTGGAATGATTCACTTGAGTCTAGGTACCACAAGCTCCCCATCACTGTGTTCTCCACGCATGCAATGAGGGTAAATTCAAGCTCAAATTGTGAATCCAAGGATTCACGTGTTGATCCTCCTGAGGTCTTCTTGATTATCTTCTTGTTTGGACACTTTGTGGCATAATGCTTGAATTCATGACAATGGAAGAATTTAATTTTTGAAAAATATTTCTGCTTTCCCCCTTGACTAGATTCTAGTTTGGATTTGGATTTATTCCCTTTTCCATTCTTTTCCTTTCTAGCCAATGCATAATTTTCTTCATCCTCGCCCTTGGATGAAGTCCCATCTCTGGTATTCCGACTTCTTTCTGTTGGAAATATTGTCATTGATGGAAAAGGAGCACAATGGAGCAGCACCAAAATTATCATTGAGAAAAAAGTAGCAGAGCAGGATCAGTTGGAGTATAAAGGAGCAATAAGGCAAAGAAGTAAAAATTTAAGTGAAGAAGCATAAAAGAGAGGTAGAGGAGAAAAAAAAAGTAAAAGAGAGGCATACGAGCACCATAAGAGGCAAAGGAGCAGAAAAGCAGTAGCAATAAGGCAAAGAAGAAGCATTAGGCAATGATGCAGTGAGAAAGCATAAAAGGAAGCAAAGGCAGCAAAGGCAGTAAAGGAAACAGACAAGCAACAAAGGCAACAGAGGCAACAAAGGTAGCAGAGAGGCAGAAAAGGCAGCAGAGAAGTAGCGAAGGCTACAGAGAACTAGCAAAGGAATCAAATGAAGGCTCGAGACAATGTAATGGTTATATGAATAACCAGAAGAACAAGCTCAGGAGATATTCACAGAAGAAGCAAAGAAGAAAATGAAGTGAAGGTAAGTTGAATGCGATGTGATGTGATCGCATATCACACAAGACAGGAGATATGTTTAAGTTCTAAACATTAAAAGTTGCGGGAAATTATTTGCGATGTGTTCTGATTGGTTCTAGGATTGTGGGACCTGAAAACTCTTGTTTCACGTATATGTGCGTCGTGTTATATGCGCCATGTTATAAAGTATACTTTGTTGATTTATAATCATATGTATGTTAATATGAACTATTTGATTGTTGAAATGTATGTATGTTGATAAAAATCATAAATTTTAATCCACGCATTAAAAGGGAGTTTATGTGGGCCATACCCCACAAGCCACAAAGGAAATACCTGAACATGTGACAAAGGACTAGGAGCCCATGCAGAACAATGTTGCGGCATTGAGTCAAACGAAAAGGTTGAACGCAAAAGAAAAGACTCAATTAATAAAAAGAAAAGATTGAACACAACAAAGAAAGGCTTGGGTAAGAAAAAGGACCCAGAGCTTGTGCAAAGCAGTGCAACAACATCGGTCGAGTCAGGAAAAAATAGCAGTTATGCAACACAATTGAAATATAACTGTAGAAACAGAAAAGACAAAAGGAAAGCAACTAGAAGAGGACCAACACATAACAAAGCTAAGAAAATGAAAGGGTTGAGTAAAATAAATTTATTGTAACTGTAAATGTATTATTTATTTTATATTGTCTGTGATGCAAAGGAAAGTCTCCATACACAAGGAAAAACTCCAATTTAATACTGAACTGAGTATATAGTGTTGTAACAATGTCCTGAATATGTTGAGCAAGGAAATGAGAGGGTGGAAGGAAAAGATTCATACCTATTCATTTCATATTCCCATATGGAATGCAAATAACCAAGAAGTAATCTCTATAAATGATGTTATTGTGATGTGCATAAATAAGTTAGAGAGTGGAAGAATAAAAGAGAGCAGATAGAGATGTTGTGCAGATCCAGAGCTTATATGAAGCAGATTTGAAGGTCGGAAGGGTATCAATGAAGAAGGAGTAAAACAAAGCTGATATCCAGGTAAATCAGCATATGATTTTATTGTAGAGTGAGGAAGTTTGTGTTTCCATATCAAGTTGTAGCTGGTTGAGATAGGAGCCTCATGTGGGCTATAGCTTATAGAAAATACATAGGAGTTGGTGCTTCCATTTCAAGTTGTAGCTGGTTGAGGTAGGAGCCTCCTCTAGGTTGTAGCCTGCAAAAAGTAGATGGGAGTTGGAGCTTCCTTGCAAGTTGTAGCTTGTTTAATTTGAGGTAGTAGCCTCATGTAGGTTGGAGTGTACATAAATCAGTGGTGAGAGGGAGTTGGAGCTTGCCTTTGCATCACAACAATAATAAGACGTGGTTTACTCCCTTATGGGTTTCCACTTATATATTTTTTCTATGTGCTTGATGATTATGTACTGTTGATGTGATGTTTTAATCAGCTTAATTACTTTCTCTACACACATTAAGATTTTTAATTCTTTATGTATTAAGCTGCTTATAAACTCAAGGTGTAATTGAGTTGAATGAAAAGAGTTTTTAAATGTCCATGAATGTACTAAGCTGATTCACCCCCCCCCCTCTCAGTTTAACAAAGGGTTCATCAATTTGTATCAGAGCTAGCTCCTTATGTATCAGTTTAACAACTGGAAGGAGATCCTAGGTCCCCAAATGGATAGCCTAGAAAGATCCTCAACAAATAAAGCTCCATTGTTTACTGGCACAAACTATTATTTATGGAAAATAAGAATGGGGACATACATAATGTCTCTGGGAATAGAAGTTTGGGCTTATGTGGAAGAAGGATATGCTCCAAAGGACACTGACACAGAAAAATATGCCAAACAAAATTTCATAGCCAATGCAAAAGCCATGAATGCACTTTTGAGCGGTTTGTGTGAGTCAGAATTTATCAAAGTAATGCACAGTGTGACTGCCAAAGAAATCTAGGATACATTAGAAATTATCCGTGAGGGACATAAAAAGGTGAAGATGGAAAAATTGTAAGCCTATAGAGCTCAGTTTGAAAATGTAAAAATGAATGAAGATGAAGATGCAGCCAGTTTCTTCTTAAATTTTGCGGAAGTTGTGAATAACATTAAAGCTTTAGGAGAAACTGATCAAGTGATCATGTCCAAGTGGAAAAAGATGCCCAAAATTGGAACCACTCAGAATAGGTTGCAACCTAAATGAATAGATAGGCCTCATTGCTGCAATTCTAGTGCCATGAATGGGACTCAAATCCGATGTCGTATATGAAAGATATTGAAGTTTGAAGTTGCCCAATAACCTTCAAAACATGACTTTTGAACAAAAAAATTTGTCATTTTCAGAAAAATTTATGTGGAAAATTTCATTTTTTTTATTAAAGTTTTTATGGGCCTATTACAGGGTGCCACATGGCCTGCCCGGAGGCTGCCACGTGGCCCCAGTCCAAAGGTTTAAAATCATGTTGAATTTGTGGGCCAAGTGGTTGGTTGACCCGACCCCTCGGGCGGAGGTTGACCCAAGCTGAATGCATTTGGTTTCAATCGGGCACGTTAACGACCATTCAGGTCGGGCACTCATGCAGTTGATAGCATGGGTAGAGGTTGACCAAAACTGAATGCATTTGGATCATTCAACGGGTAAGTTGGTTCGTTTAACAGTTGAACAAGCGGAGTTTATGAGTTAAGCCCTCAAGGCTAAGGGTGGTAGACCCCGCGACCTCACACCAAGACCTAGAGCTAAAGAATTTCAACTGATAGTAAAATATGGTTAAGCCCTCAGGCGCTAGCTCCTTGTCATGTGACCTATGGGCTACGACCATGGGCACGGGTTAATGACTTAACCGCCAGTGTAAACTGTTCGAGATTCCTGCATGTGAATGCACCAGCAAACTGGCAGTTAAATTTATTTTTTCCCCTAAATTGGCGTGCAGTTCTATCTGCTTGACCTGTCCTCCTATTCTGGTGGAGTTATCTGGAGTTCACCCACATTTGGTGGGGTTTCCAAGGGACATTGAGCAGAAAATTGTGGAGGTCATAACTTCTCCAATATTAAACCAATTTGGACGAAATTTTGGTCAATTTTGGGTATTCTGAGCATTCTATAGTTTTGGGATAGGTTGTAGAGCTAACAAAGGTGTTCTTTAGCCATTTTTTCTTTAGGGAAGCTTGGAGAGCCACTAGGGCCATGAGGGAAATGGAGTTGCATTGGGCTATGCTTCACTATTTGAGGTGAAATAAAAGCCATTCTTAGCTCATTTATGTCTTCTGAATTCAATTTCATAGTTTTTTCTCCCTGTTTAGTCATATTTCTCACTGTATAACTAATTTGAGCAACTTAATAGAGCAAGGAAATGCCCATTCGGAGCCTTGGACCTGACAGATGTAGCCCAGGAGGGGTGAACTGCCTCATCATGTTGTTGTGTTATCTTATGGTGAAGTTTTTCTACTGTGTATTTCTGATTTAAGATGTTAAATAGTAATTTTAATTAACATTCCCTCACACATAAAATCAGAAATAGTTACCAAAAAATCTTTGTTTAAATTGCAATACATGATGAACACTTTGCACACTTAATTAAATGAAAATGGATACTTTGAACAACGAATACAAATAGTTTCATTTTCATATCAGATGGTATCAAAGCTAAGGATTTGGGCCTTAGGAGCTAGATTTTTACTCGGCATTTGTTTTGTGCAAATATATAGTTGATTTTTTGCAAGTTTTGATGCTTACTAGGCTTAAACTCGGGAGAGGTGAAGGACACTTGGTTAGTGCACAAAGTAATCCTCAACCAAGAAGGGCCAGAGAGCCACCTCCAAGAGCCATAGAAGTAGCTTCAAGCATTTCTTCAAGAGAGGGAGAAGCTTCTGAAGATATTGATCCCAAAGAAGAGGAACAGGTGTTCTAAAAGGCTTTCTTGGACATGACGAAGATGGTGAGGATACTCTACCAAGAAAGGAATGATAGGCTTGTTGGAGAAGGGTATAAAAACCAGAAAGAAGGAGAGGGTTCTTCAGGAGGAAATAAAAATGATGACTAGTCAAAGAAAGGACACGGAGGAAATGGTGATCCACCATCCCCATCTTCATCCTCTTCCTCTACATCATCATCCTCAACTTCGGTGAATCAATCTCACAAGTCTAAAACCACTGGTAAAATTCCATTTTTAAAGCTTGTTAAATTTGAGTTGCCTATGTTTAACGGTGAAGTCAATGCAGAGAAACTTGACAATTGGATAAGACAGTTGGAATTTTACTTGAGGATATAGAACCTTCATGATGACGACACCAAGATACAGTTAGCCTCTTTGAGAATGGATGGACTAGCATTGGTATGGTGGGAAGCCAAGACCAAGGATGAAATTAAAAAACATAGTAAGATCACTTTATCATGAGCTGAATTTATTACTGCAATTAAAAATAAATTTTATCCATTAGCTCATTTGCAAAAGGCTATCATGCACTGGCAATACTTTAGACAACTTAAGGGACAAAATGTACAAGACTACACCCAAGAGTTTAGGAGAAGAGCACTCTTATTAGGGGTAGACTTACAAAGTCAAGATACTTTTCTAAAATATATAGGTGGTTTTCATAGCTACCTTAGACATACTATCCTTATGTTAAATCCTACTATTCTAGACGAAGTTTGTGTACAAGCTACGCATTTAGAGGCTAGAGGGAAAAACACTTTTGATGAGGGTAGAAACAATCCTTTTAAGGGGAAAAAAAAAGATAAAACCTTTAAGGGAAAAGGAAAAAAGAATGCATATTTCAAACAAGAGGGTGAGAAAGTGATATGTAAACATTGCTCAAGAGAAGGCCATGAAGAGAAAAACTGTTGGAAACTACATCCTGAAAAAAGAACTCAGTTTAACAAAAACAAAGGAAAGAAGAAAATTGCAGCTACTGCAACTACACCACAAGACTTAGGTGATGATTCAGGTGATGAAAAAAAAATTGCAGCCATGGGTTTGAAGAGTATGAAGATAAAGGAAACTGAAACTAAGCCAAGCACTAGTACTTCAAACTGTCATGTACAAGCTCCAAATGAGGAAGAAAGAATTGAATTGTTCCATGTGCGGGTAGTCTCAAAACATACAAAAATTGACACACTGTTTGACAGTGGGTCACAAGCAAATCTCATATCAAAAGACTTGGTCAAACAGCTTAAAATTGAGACCATTCCACATCCAAAGCCTTATCCACTTGGGTGGATATGCAAGGATGCAAATTTACAAGTCTCAAGAAAGTAGATATTGCGATTTGCAATTACTGCACACTTTATTGACACAGTTGAGCTTGATGTAGTGCCGCTTGATATATCAGGAATTGTTTTGGGAAGTCCTTACTTATTTTATAGGAAAGCGATTTTCCATCGCCATGAAAATAAGTATCATCTCTTTAAATATGGCAAGGATTTCATTGTCAGAGCACATCGAAAGAAGACAAATATAGCGATGGTAAATGCAGGACAGGTAAAAATATTAGTGAATTCTAGTAAGAGTTTTGTAATTCTTATGGTTAAGCCCAAGGTTGATGTGAATCACGATTCATTTGAAAATTGTGATTCCAAGATTAAATCAGATTTATATGATGTATTTGATGCACATCATGAGATTTTTCAGGAACCAACAGGTTTCCCTCCTAAAAGGGAGATTCAACATGAAATCCAGTTACATCAAGATTGTCCTCTTCCTAATAAAGGCATGTACCGCATGTCTATCATGGAGAATGTTGAAATAAAGAGGAAAATTAAGGACTTGTTGGACAAAGGATTCATAAGACCAAGCACTTCGCCATGTGGGTCACCGATAGTGTTGATTCCAAAGAAAGATGGAATTTGGCGCATGTGTGTGGACTTCAGGGCATTTAACAAGATTACGGTAAAAAATCATTACCCACTCCCAAGGATAGATGATTTGTTAGATCAGCTGAAAGATGATAAATATTTCATTAAGTTAGACTTACGTAGTGGTTATCATCAAGTTATAATTGCAGAAAGTGACATTTGGAAGACAAAATTTAAAACCAAATAGGGACTCTTTGAGTGGCTTGTTATGCCATTTGGTTTATGCAATGCACCTGCAACTTTCATGTGGATAATGGATGATGTCTTATGTCCTTTTCTTGATGATTTATCTATTTTCTACTTAGAAGACATCTTAATTTTCAGAAATACTAGAGAAGAGCATGTCATGCATGTTAAGAAAGTACTTGATATTTTGAAGAAAAATTAGTTGTTTCTTAAAATGTCAAAGTGAAAATTTGGGAAGAATTATTTGATTTATTTCTGACATATAGTAGGAGGAGGTGCTTTGAGAATTTATCCTTCTAAGGTAGAAGCCATTGTGAATTGGCCTACTCCAAAATCCATTACAGAGGTAAGAAGTTTTTTGGGTGTAGCTTAGTATTAGAGGAAGTTTATTTCTAACTTCTCTGCCATAGCAGCTCCCATGCATGCAGTGACAAGTGTGAAGCATGATTTCCAATGGGGAGGAAAGCAACAGAAAGCTTTCGAGACTTTGAAAGAAAAGATAAGTTTAGCTCTAGTCCTTGCATTACTGGACTTAAGATAGCCATTCGAGATTCAGACCAATGCTAGTGATTACGCCATGGGTGCAGTTCTGTTACAGCATGGTAAGCCTATCGCATTTCATTTTGAGGCATTTAATAGTGTTGTTGTGAATTATCCTACATATGATAAGGAGTTGTATGCATTGGTGCAAAGCATCAAAAAGTGGAAACACTATTTGATGGGAAAAGAAACAGTTGTTCATACCGACCATCAGCCTTTACAGTACTTTTAGTCGCAAAGTAAATTATAGCAGTCACGACATTTCAGATGGATGGGTTTCCTACAACAATTTCACTTGGTAATAAGGTACAAGAAAGGTATTTTCAATAAATTTGCTGATATGCTTTCAAGGCCTATTATTAGTGCTAATACTTTAGTTAAGAATGATTCTATTGTACATGAGAGCTACATAAAATAGTATGCATTAGATGTTGATTTTAAGGATGTGTATGCTAACTTGAGTGAAGGGAATCATGTTGAGGAGAATGATTATAATTTGCATAATAATTTTCTGTTTCATATGGACAAGTTATGTATACCATAGGGGGAGAGACTAAGCATCATGAGAGAAGCTCATTCTTCTCTTATTGCTAAAAATTTCGGGGTAAGAAAAACAGTGGCACATTTATAGAGGTATTGTTATTGGCCTCGCATGGTAGATAGTGTTTCATGTTTCATTATAGGTTGTTCATTATGTGCTATAAGCAAGCCTAGCAATAGGAAGCTTGGTTTATATACGCCATTTCCGGTACCTTCTAGACCATGGGAAAGTGTTTCTATGGATTTTGTTGGAGGTCTACCACTATCTAGAAAGCAGCATGATTATCTTTATGTAGTAGTTGATAAATTCAGCAAGATGTGTATTCTTATGCCATGTAAGAAATCTAGAACTGTTGAAAAAACTGTTGATTTATATTTCAACGTGTATGGGTTCATTATGGCTTGCCTACTTCTATTTTTATTGACAGGGATTCCATATTTGTTAGGAATTTTTGGTCCAATCTATGGAAGATGATGGACACCGAGTTGAAGAAGAGTATTGTTTTCCATTTGCAAACAGATGGCCAAATAGAGGTAGTGAACATAACCATTGTACATCTTTTGAGAGGTTATTGTAGCAAGCATCCCCAGCTTTGGGATGAGCATTTGCATTACATTTAGCATGCTTATAACTGGGCCAAGCACTCTTCTACAAATACTTCACCTTTTGAAGCTTGCTTTGTGTATTTGCCTAAGTCACCTTTAGATTTCATTCTTGAAAAGGATGTTTCCATTGATGGGCATAGTGACATTGACAAAGCTCGCATGTTCATTGAAATAATTCAGCTCCAGGTTCAAGAACAGCTTGAAAAAAGTCAAGGCAAGTACAAGGAGAGGCATGAAAAACATAGAGTTGATCATAAGTTTCAAGAAGGAGATGAGATATGGCTACATATTAGTAAGGAAAGAATGCAAGGAGAAGGTAAAAAGCTGAAGCCTATTCGTTATGGTCCATTCAAGATCCTTAAACAAGTTGGAAATAATGCTTTTCAACTATATTTGCCTTCATATATGCAAATGTATTCCGTTGTGAATGTGGAAAATTTAAGTTTGTATGAACCTCCTTTAATTGCTGATTATGAAAGTGACATTCAGCTGCCTTCCATAGAGGATTTATCGCCAGAATTTTTGGATGAGCTGAAAGAGGATGCTATCCTTGATAGAAGGACATGCACTTCGAGGAGGGGAAATGTTGATTATGTTTGGGTTAGTCTTAAAGTCAACAAATCGAGTAAGGAAAAATGGATGGAGGTGGAAAAGGTGATGGATCTCTAACCTCATCTTCTTAACAGGTAATTGAAGGATTTTGGGGTCCAAAAGCATCCCAATGGGGAGGTGTGATTAGATGATCATGTCCAAGTGGAAAAAAATGCTCAACATTGGAACTGATCAGAATTGGTTGCAACCTGAACGACCGGATAGGCCTCGTCGCTGCAATTTTGGCACCGTGAATGGGACTCAAATCCAATGTTTTATGTGAAAGATATTGAAGTTTGAAGTTGCCCAATAACCTTCAAAACAAGAATTTTGAACAAAAAAATTTGTCATTTTTAGAAAACGTTATGTGGAAAATTTCAGTTTTTTTATTAAATTTTTTTGGGCCTATTACAGGGTGCCATGTGGCCTACCCAAAGGCTACCATGTGGCCCCAGGCCAAAGGTTCAAAATCATGTTGAATTTGTGGCAAAGTGGTTGGCTAACCTGACCCCTCACGCGGAGGTCGACCTGAGCTAAACGTGTTTGGGTTAGTCGAGCACGTTAACGACCATTCGAGTCAGGAACTCATGCAGTTGATAGCATGGGCAGAGGTTGACCCGACCTAAACGCATTTGGGTCACTCAACGGGCGAGTCAGGTCATTTAACAGTTGAACGAGTTGAGTTTATAAGTTAATCCCTTAGGGGTAAGGGTGGTAGACCCCACGACCTCATGCTAGGACTGAGAGCTAAAGCATTTCAACTGGCAGTAAAATATGGTTAAGCCCTCGAGTGCTAGCCCCTTTCCATGTGACCTGTGGGCTATGACCATGGGTGTGGGCTAATGACTTAACCACCAGCGAAAACTGTCTGGGATTCCTGCATGTGAACGCACCAGAAAACTGGTAGTTAAATTTATTGCTACCCCTAAATTGGCGCATGGTTCCACCTGTTTGACCTGTCCGCCTATTCTGGTGGAGTTATCTGGAGTTCACCCACATTTGGTGGGGTTTCCAAGGGACATTGAGCATAAAATTGTGGAGGTCATAACTTCTCTAATATTCAACCAATTTGGACAAAATTTTGGTTAGTTTTTGGTATTCTAAGCAGTTTTGAGTTTTGGGACAGGTTGTAGAGCTAACAGAGGTGTTCTTCAACCATTTTTTCTTCAGGGAAGCTTGGAGAGCCACTAGGGCCATGAGGGAAATGGAGCCGCATTGGGCTATACTTCACTGTTTGAGGTGAAATAAAAGCCATTCTTAGTTTATTTCTATCTTATGAATTCAATTTCACAACTAGTTCTGCCTATTTAGGCATATTTCTCACTGTATAACCAATTTGAGCAACTTAATAAAGCAAGGACATGCCCATTGGGAGCCTTGTACCATGCAGATGTAGCCCAGGAGGGGTGAACTACCTCATCATGTTGTTGTGTTATCTTATGGTAAAGTTTTGCTACTATCTATTTCTGATCTAAGATGTTAAAAATTAATTTTAATTAACATTACCTCACACATAAACTCAGAAAAAATGACCAAAAACACTTTGTTTAAATTGCAAGACATGGTGAACACTTTGCACACTTAATTAAATGAAAATGTATACTTTGAACAACATATACAAATAGTTTCATTTTAATATCATAAACCATTAGGGAATGTGTAATTATACAAAATATATTGAGATCTTTACCATCCAGGTTTAACCCTAAGGTTTCTGCCATAGAAGAAACAACAAACTGGGAAACATTGAACATGAACCAATTTCTTGGAAACTTGACGACTTATGAGATGAGACTTCCTAAAGAGAATTCAAATGTAAGGGAGGCAGCCTTTAAGGCAGATAAGTGCAGATAAGAGAAGGAAGGTACATGCTCATGCTCTGATGAAGAAGAGGCCAAATTTGTCAAAATATTGGAGAAAGGCACATGTAGGTATAAAGGTAAAATTCCATTTAAGTGCTTTAACTATGGAAGAGTGGGGCACTATGATTCAAAATGTCCCCATAAGATATCAGAGAAACAACCATAAGAGAAAGAGAAAAACAAAATAAATAACTGGCAGAAAGGGAAGAGATTCAATAGGAAATCATTTTATGCTCAACAAGATAGTAGCGCATCTGAAAGCTCAGATGAATCCTCAAATGAAGAAGGAACCTTTGAATTTGTGTTGATGTCCAAAGAAGATACTGAAGGATTCCTTTTGGAATATGAGGAAGAAGGTGAGGTATATCTTGAGGGGGAGCTAATGAGTGCCCTGGAGGAAATAGACAGACTTAAACTCAAGTGCAGAAAATAGAAGGACATTCTCCTGAAATATGTAAAGGAATAACCAAGTTCGGAAAACCTCATTCAGTTAAAACTTGAAGAAGCTAAGAAGGTGGCAGACATTCTGATAAATAAAATAAAAGATAAAAAACAGGAGCAAGAGAATTTGGAAGAAGAAGTAATATGCCTAGCAAAGAAATTAGAAAATGCCCAAAGGTAATTATCTATGAATACTCCATGAGTGAAAATCTCTGAACAGTTGGACGAAATACTAAATTTTCAAAGATCTCCTTTTATAAATACTTGGATAGGCTATGAAGGAGAAAACAGTAAGTCCAAGGTTGAAGATAACAAGAATATCACTTTCGTGAAAGCTTTAATAAAAGAAAATGATAACTCTCAGGAATCTGAGAGCATTATCGCTAGAATATTGATAGAAGAAAGGATAAGGTTGTATAATAATCTCAGGGATGAGATTACCTCCATGGAAAACTCAGATAAGGCATACATTGAGAAAGATGATGAAGCAACCCAAAAGAGATCCGAAGAATTAGAAGCCAACAAGACCTTGATGGGTAATGAAGCAACCCAAAAGAGATCCAAAGAATTAGAAGCCAGCAAGACCTTGATGGGTAATGAATCAACCCAAAAGAGATCCAAATAATTAGAAGCTAGCAAGACCTTGATGGGTAATGAAGCAACTAGAAACAAGCAGCAACCTCAATTAACAAAGAACGAAATGAAGAAATAATCAGCTACAAAAGGCTCATACACTCCTGAATATGAATTGAATAAATTCGGAAGTTGTCAAAGGAAGTTCTTTCCTCCTATGAGAAGTATCACTTGTTTTTCTTGCCACAAACCTAGACATATTGCGGCATATTGTAAGACAAAGCAAATCCAATCCAATCAACAAAATATGTAGAAAATGGAGAGACTACCTCAAGCAAACAAATGGAGAGGAAAACCTTTCACCAGGTACACTAATCATTTCCATGGTTATTGTTTTTCATGCAATGAATTTGGACATAAATTTTTTGAATGTAAATTGTGTTAAAAAAGGAGAAAAAAAATCCCATACATCAACTCAACCTTACTTAGGTAAAATAATATGTTATTCATGCCACAAGCTTGGTCATAAAGAAAAATATTATAAGCTGCCATATACATTAAATAACTCTAGATAGATGATGGAATCCAATCAAATGAAACAAAACTGTGAGTCAAAAAGAAGTGCAGACATTATGAAGAACCCCAATAAAGTATGGAATGAAAAGAGAAAGGGTGAGCCTGTTGCCTCAATAACATAATGAATCCATAATAGTCTCAGGAGGAGCTGCTCTAGGAAGAAACACAAATATCCAACCAATAAAAGATAAGAAGCAACATCCCAGGGGGAGAGAAGTTCATAAGAAGTCCCCATAAAGTAGTCTAAGAAGAGCTCCTTGGAATAAGAACAACTAAAAGTTTAGGAAGGGAAAGGAAAACTCCTCTGTCAGAGAACTATAGAGAAAGAAGGATACCTGAAGCATTCAACAACCAACGAGTTGATGGAAGAAGAGAAATCAACAAGCAGCCATGGTGGTAGAGGGAACATCATCCATGAACATGTAAACTAAGAATACCTTAGCACACTAAGTGATGAATAGTTAAAATCACAACAATTATGGTTTGAGCTATAGAATTGGAAAGATCCATAGAGGATGATCACATTGTGCATCACACTGAAAGTGTTATCAATGAAACAAAATTAAGAAGGATGAGTAAGAGAAATTTGTATCATCATTATATCATTCATCAATTGATGGTCCCCTTGAAGGAAAGCAGTTAAATGAGTGATAAATCTATGAGTTGTCTGCCCTTATAAATTCCATGGAAAGAAATTGAAGATGTCTTCCTAAGGATCATTATGTTAGAACAATTGAATTTTACATAGAGAAGCAATGATTCTGGAGCAGTCCTAGAAAGGAATATGCAGTGACATTATCTTAAAACAGAATGAAAAAATAAGCAAAAGGTTAATGAAGCCAGGATCAGATTCAGTATATTGATGATTGGTGTTGAGAACAATGGAGAGGTCAACAGTAGAAACTATGAAATTTGTCTTAACTATGGGTGTATGTGTGAGATGAAGTGAAATTAATGCATGGATTATCAAATTAGTATCTATTGGTATTTGGAATAAGCAGATTGCCTATCAGCAAAACACCAAGTGTTTTCAGTGGAGCAGTGGTATGGTATAGGTCCTCAGGATCAGAGTTTTAAAGTAGAAGTACATCAAGGTAGTATTCCTAGTGTGATCAGCATTATAGTATATGTGGATTAAGCTCTAGTTGCTCTAATTATTGAAAAATATTTTCTGATTGCAAATACTGGAGAATGTCAAGTTGCATTATTAAAGCATGAAAAGGTCAATAAAAGTGCTAAAGGATCATTATCTTGTTTACACTTGAAGTATTATATTGAGCATTGAAGCATTATCTATTTCTAGATATAACTTCATGCCTTCCTCAAGTTAGTATAGATATATATTCAAGGCCTCTTTCTTAAGATCATTCATAAAACTGTGTGAAGTCTGTTTGTTGAGATTTCAATTAAACAACTTGAAGATGTTTTGCTAAAGATCATCATGATAGAACAGTTAAAGTATTTGAAGTATGAAGGAATAGTTGTGTTAATCTTACATTTGAAGATCAAGAGTCTGTTATTGATTCATATAAAGCCTACTTCAGCAGAAAGGAATTGCTGGTATCTCACCATTGAAGAGAGGTTGATCATTGACATACATACCCCCTTATGTCATAAATAAAATTGCATAGTTGATAAGTGAGACTGACCAATATAGACTAAAGTATATTTGGAGCAGACTTTATATGTCGTATGGAGCATTCTCAATATTTTATTATTATTTCAATGATGCATCTATGATTATATAAGTTTGGTACGATTTTCTATATGAAGTGTCCTTATCATCATTGTCAAATTTATATAAGTACAAGTAGTCTATGCTTTGGGATGGTATGAGCTTACTATGCATAAACATACAAGTTCATTGACTCTCAAAGCGTTCTCCCAACAACTCTTGTACACCAGTCTGGAGAAGCAAGGTATGTAGTCAAAAGAAGAAGGCCTATACACAACTCAGAGAGAAATAATGCAAATATGGAAACCACACTGGGTAATGTGCAACCCTTTTCCATTGATGTCAAAGGGGGAGGAAAAGCAAGAAAAAGAAGAAAGGCCCTTGTGAAAAGCAAGTAGAGGAAGAAAGACACTTCTCAGAATGAAAGGGGGAGGAAGTCTTGGAGGAATCATTGGAGTATTGGTGGATGTGTTGCCACCAATACCAAAGGGGGATACTGTTGGAAATATTATCATTGATGGAAAAGGAGCACAAAGGAGAAGCACCAAAATTACCATTGAAAACAAAGGAGAAAAGCAGGATCAGCTGGAGTATAAAGGAGAAATAAGGCAAAGAAGGAAAAATTTAAGTGGAGAAGCATAAAAGAGAGGCAGAGGAGCAGGAAAGAGTAAAAGAGAGGCAAAGGAGCAACATAAGAGGAAAAGGAGCATAAAAACAGAAACAATAAGGCAAATGAGCAGCATTAGGCAATGATGCAATGAGAAATAATAAAAGGAAGCAAAGGCAACAAAGAAGCAGAGGCAATCGAGGTAGAAAAGGCAACAAAGAAGCAACAAAGGTAGTAGAGGTAGCATAGGCAACAGAGAGGCAGCAAAGGCAGCAGAGAAGTAGCAAAGGCAGCAGAGAAGTAGAAAAGGCAACAAATGAAGGCTCGAGATGCTGTAATGGTTATATGAATAACCAGAATAACAAGATCATGAGAGATTCACAGAAGCAACAAAGAAGCAAGGGCAGCGAAGGCAGAATAGGCAGCAAAGGCAGTAGAGAAGAAATAAAGGCATGCAACAAGCATAAAAATCCCAAGTTGGAGTGAATAACGAATAGAAGAACAAGCTCAAGAGAGATCAGTGTACTTAGAAACTAAATAAATCTCAGGGAGGAGTAGCGTGGAGGAACTGTGTTGCAGAGTGGCGATAGGATAAACAAACAAAAATCGACTAAGGTTGAGATCACTCAGAAATTTCCAAAGGAGGGGAACATATGGTCAAGATTAGATCGCAAACATGAAAGCGAGAGATGGACGGTGGAGATCAAATTGTATCAGGAGTGATTTTGCAAATCGCAACATTTAAGAGTTTAGAATTAAGGCGTCGCATGGTAAGTTAAATTATTTGTGATGCGAAGTGGAGAAGACACGTGTTGGCACAATGTGACATTGCAGATTGCAAGAAATAGAGTATAACCCCAAAGTAAATCTTATAAAGTGAGAAGTGTGATCATATGAGGACCTTTAGATCTAGGGCAAATCAATGAGGGACGGCGAATCGCGAGCCCGCACATCGCAAATGTTAGAAAATAGCGCTAATAAATGTTAATTTGTTTGTGACGCGGTAAGGTTAGAAAGTTGTGATGAGGTGTAAGGGAGGAGCCACATTTCATCACTTCACATTAGCACACATCGCAGAGTTTATGTTTTTGTGCTTAAGGTTCACAAGGTAAGGTAAGTTGGATGCAATGCTATGCGATCGCATATCACATAAGACAGGAGATATGTTTAAGTTCTAAACGTTAAAAGTTGCGGGCAAGTATTTGCGATGTGTTGTGATTGGTTCTAGGATTGTGGGACCCAAAAACTCTTGTTCCATGTATATGTGTGTCTTGTTATATGTGCCATGTTATAAATTATATGTTTTTGATTGTTAATCGTATGTATGTTAATATGCGTTGTTTGATTTCTGAAACATATGTATGTTGATAAAACTAGAAAATTGTAATTCGCACATTAATACGGAGTTAATGTGGGCCATAGCCCACACGACACAAAGGAAAGACCTGAACGCATGACAAAGGACTAGGAGCCTGTGCAGAACAATGTTGCGGGAGTGAGTCAAACGAAAAGGCTAAACGCGAAAGAAAAGACTCAGGTAATAAAAAGAAAAGATTGAACACAACAAATAAAGGCTCAGGTAAGAAAAAGGACCCGGAGCTCGTGCAGAGCAGTGCAACAACATGGGTCGAGTCGGGAAAAAAGAGCAGTTATGAAGCACAGTTGAAATATAACTGCAGAAATAGAAAATACAAAAGTACAACAAGCAGAAGAGGAAAAATGCACAAAAAAGCTAAGAAACTGAAAGGGATGAGTAAAATAAATTGATTGTAACTGTAAATTTATTATTTATTTTATATTGTCTATGATGCAAAGGCATGTCTCTGTAGGCAAGGCAAAACTCCAATTTAATACTAAAATTAGTATATAGTGTTGTAACATCTTGAATATGTTGAGCGAGGAAATGAGAGGGTGGAAGGCAAAGAGTCATACCTGTTCATTTCATATTCCCATATGGAATGCAAACATCCATGAAGTAATCTCTATAAATGATGTTATTGTAATCTGCATAAAGAAGTTAGAGAGTGGAAGAATAAAAGATAGCGGATAGAGATGCTATGCAGATCCAAAGCTAATATGAACCAGATTTGAAGGCTTGAAGGGCATCAGTGAAGGAGTAAAAGAGAGTTGATATCTAGGTAAATCAGCATATGATTTTATTGTAGAGTGACAAAGTTGGTGCTTCCATATTAATTTCTAGCTTGATATATGTCCAGTTGTAGCTGGTTGAGGTAGGAGCCTCCTTTGGGTTGTATCCTACATAAAATACATGGGATCTGGTGCTTCTGTTTCAAGTTGTAGCTTGATAGATGTCCAGTTGTAGCTAGTTGAGGTAGGAGCCTCCTGTGGGTTGTATTCTGCAGAAAATAGATGGGATTTGAAGCTTCCTTGCAAGTTGTAGCTAGCTGAATTTGAGGTGGTAGCCTCCTGTAGGTTGGATCCTACAAAAAATCAGTGGTGAGAGGGAGTTGGAGCTTGCCTTTGCAACACAACAATAATATGTGGTTTTCTCCCTTATGGGTTTCCACTTATATCTATTGTCTATGTGCTTGATGATTATGTGTTGATGTGATGTTTTAATCTTCTTAATTACTTTCTCTACACACATTAATTTTGTTAATTATTTATGTATTAAGCTTCTTATGAACTAAAGCTGTAATTGAGTGGAATGAAAAGAGTTTTTATATTTCCATGAATGTACTAAACTGATTAACCCCCCCCCGCCTCTCAGTTTAACTAAGGGTTCATCACTTTCCTTATGTACCAAATCAAACCATAAGCACTCCGAATTTGGTAGTTTCTCCCTCCCATTCACCAAATATTGATATTTTTTTCCTATTCTTAGGAAGGCCTAGAAGGGCTAGGATTAAAAATTCTTATTCATGGGCATTAACACCGACCTCGCCAATTTCATCATGATACTTTGTAAACTTGATTAGATACCACGGAATTGTGTCATTCTTCTGCATCTTTATACTTCAAAGTTTATCCTTGAGTGCCAGCTTCCTGTGGTCAGTAATTTTATTGAAAAATTATTTCAGTGATTTCTACGTCACAAACGAAGTTTATTTTCCATGGATATTTGAGACAATGTGATCATGTACTCTCTCCAATATGATCCTCATCGCTCTGGTTACATATTTCTTCCATTGAGCACAGTTTTGGGCATCAAATTCCGGTGGTCATGCAACATCTATCTTGATGTACTATAGTAGTCTATTTTCATCCAATACCACCTCCATGTGATCCGTACATGCAAAAAAATTAGAGGTGCCTTCCAAGACATACTCTAGCCTTAGTCCATTAAATGCCATCTTCTCAACTCTGAAGAAATATTGTAACATTGATCTTCAAATTTGAAACTCTTGAGAACCAATTTCAAAGTTATTTCTCTAATGTGAATCCTTCTCTGATACCATGTAGAATTATGATCTAGATTTGCAACTTATCATGAAGTTTTAATCAAAATCACAAAGCACAAACCTACTCTACTTCTCTGTGAAAATTAATTCACATTCTAGAACAAAAATTTCCAACATGCAATAAGAAATGACACACATGCAACATGTATTTTTATCTAGGGAAAGAAATATGCTAAAAATACCAATGCCTCTTGCATTAATTAAATGAATAGAGATGCATTACAATTTCTTTGCTCAATTGAGCTCACCTTGCAAGTGCACAACCTATCTCTTTGCTCACTAAAGGCCTATTACCTATACTTAGTCAATTTATGGATTGGATTTAGCTCCTATTTCCTTGCGTCGTTACTTGATGAATTAGGCCGCTATTATTTAGTAAATTCCTCATATAGAATTGCACAATTCCTTAGGCTAATCATATGACTGCATGAAACACTTGTACACTCAAGACTAGTCTACAATTGATGTTACACTGCCTTGGAATCTCCAACTGGCCTAGGGAACTCGAATTATCCGCATGCATAGCTATTTTAGGTTGATTGATTAGTTAACTGGATGATCACTGAGTTTGACTGAAGTGCCACTACATGACTTGACCCTTCACTAGTTCCTCCAATAATTGGAACTAGTTTAACTGAAAACAACCTTAGATAAATAACCTTGATTGCTACAAATTAAAATTCACACATGCTTAACTAAACTATAACTCCTCCAACTCTAATTTACTGAGTAAAATAGGTGACACAAGCCATGTCACACAAGTTGACATCATCAAAGTTGTCTGTTGACCTGGAAATTCAAATTTTCTCAATTTAATCAAGGCAAAACCAAATTGAGAATTTCTTGTTGCATTTTTCAACATACAAATCCTCTCACAACTATATAATATATTTGATAGGAAAAAATTATCAAAACTTCCATGATTCTTCTCCATGAAATGTGCTTGAATAATGATCTCAAATATTCCTCAAACCTTCAAGATTTTGAATAAGAAATCCGAATTTGAGGCTTAGTGGTCAAATATGTCTTTGTTGGAATCTTCAAATATGCCTACAAGCATCATAAAACTCATCCAACTTTTAAATATAAGTGAAAACATGCTATTTTTCTAATATTTAACCATAAATTCACTCAATATACTAAAATAAATAATTTTGAAAATAATAATTCTAAACTCATATATAATCATGAAAATGTTCTTAATGTTAGGTTACGGAGTCGTGGAAAATGGTAAACACTAGAGGAAAATGAAAGCAAAGAGAGTGAAAAAGTTGAAATTTTAGAGAGCCAACAACTACATTCAAGGTGATGAAGTTAGTAGTGAAGCCAATAACAAGAGTTCCACACCTTTGAAGATTGGGGAATGGTTTGAAAATTTTACACTTGATAGTTGATTTATTGGATGACCATACAATCAACTTGGTTCTAGAATTTCTCAATCTTTCTAACTTAGCTCCAATGCCTGATGATAAGTTTTTGATATTCTTAGAGAGAACCAAAACTTGTGGTGTGCCTATTATGGCTAGAAGGAATTTGTAAAGCATGCTAGGAATGTTAGTCATAAAGTTGATTGAGGCAATAAGTGAATGCATCATCACATTTTATTGTCACATAGAAACAAGAAGAGTCAGTCCTAGGCAAGGAAACTTTGTGTGCCAAATATGGTGAAGACCATACATAAATCAAGTTTCAAAAATTAGAGGCTTGTTAAGTCAATCTTGAATAATATTGAACCATTGTGCAACTTAAAGAGCTATAAGAAAGAAGTTGGACTTACATTAGTCATATTTGTGAAGGTCATTGGTAAGGGAACTCACCAAGAAGAAACTTTGTTGTTCATAGAACTATACATAAGGAGAGGTAACCTAAAAGGATGTCTCATCCTTGATGGAAAATAATATAAGTGTTGGTCTGAGTAGTGCATGGAGGAAATTTCCCAACAATACTCTTAGTTGGATGCATAAGTGGTAGATGATGAATTATTTTAATGAGATGTAACTGTCAATGTCGATTTTTATAGAGTGGCCATGGGGATCTGTGATTTCTAGTTGACAACATACATGTTATAATTATTGGGTTGCACATCGGCTAAGGAAATGGTAGTTTGTGAGATACTTGTATATAAGCCACAAGTTGAATGCCTTGGTTTGAAATAGCCTTGGAAACTTCTTATGATCTTATTTTCTCTAACAAGACACAAGGTGGATCATTTCTACGGAGTAAGCAGTGGATCTTGGTGTATCTATAGAAAAGTTTTCTTGGAAAAATATATAATGGGGATGAATAATAATGTGAAGGTAAGGTGGTGACCTTGCCTTAGATCAAGAATATTTTTACAAGATGACGAAAAAAAAGAAGGAAAGTATTACTTGGGCATGGGAATGTGCATTCTCATGGATTAGGGCATGATGGTTGGAGTAGCTACATACTCAATTCAATATTTGATGAGATATAGTGTAAAAAAGCATGCAATTTTTCTCAAAGTAGTGATGGTGTAGTAGGTTTGGATGGTGCAATACTTAGATGTTTTGAAAATATTCTTGATAAAGGTTGGAGTACAGTAATAGTAGGTAGCCACAATAATGACATGTCAGATTGTAGCAAAAGGCATGTTGATAGAAGTTTGGTAAATGAACTTTCCCAAAGGAAGAAATCAAACAGAGAGAAATTTCTTGGAAACTCTAACTTGAAAAATGTGAAGAAGTTGTATGAGCTAATTATGGATAGATGCATGAATCTAAATAGCAGACTCAAGGGAAATGAATCCTTGAGGATGTTGTTGAGGAGGAAAATGAATTTAATTGGGGAGACTATAAGGTACTCATCTTGAGTAGCTTGAAGCATCTATGTTACATGATCACCTTGGTGGTCAATGAAAAGAAAATATGGATATGATGGGAGGTTCAGGAATTAAGAAAATAAATTTTGGATGCCTTGACATATTAGCGAGGTGCACCATGGACAAGTTCAGTTCCCATGTTGATAGGCAGGGCACATTGCAGATGGAAGTATTTCACACTAGTTGGGTGCACCAAGAGAAGCTTGGAAAATAACTTGGATAAAGAAGGAAAATAAGGTTGTTGTAGGAAACCTTTTTCCGTAAACATGCACTTCACATGATGAACAAGGAGTATCATGGAGAACTTGATGTCATGCATCCATGGAATATATACAAATTGAAATTTTTAGGTATCCCACACTTGATGGTTGCAATGAATGATTGAGTTCCTTCAAGCATAAGTAGTTATGGATCACAACTATAGGGCGCACTTGTAAATTGTACACCTTCAGGTACACATCCATTGAGTGCACATATTTTACATGCACTTGTGCATGTTTCTAGGTGCAATTGAGTAGACATGGAAAACTTGGATGCAATCATGTGGACTCAAATGGATCAGGTACACCTAGGATGTTTGGGTCAATCAAGATAAGTTAGATAGAGTTTCCTTTGGGTGAGTTGAGATGACATTTGATGCATTAAGTGCACCAATCACACTAGGGTGTAGTTATTTAGATAGGATAGGTAGATTATATGACCTTGGAAACTTGGGATGACTAGGGAGGACCCAAAAAAATTTTAAATGACTTAATAGATGGTTTGGTGAATAACTCATTGATGTGAAGAAAGATAATGAATGACACTTATGTTCACCTTAAAATAGAAGGGTTTTCAAGGAGAGGCAAGTCTCATACAAAAAGGAGGATTCCTGCACTTGCTAAGAAATAAGAAGTTGCAAGAATCCAAAGTGATTCAAGGATTTTTGCAATTGTGCCAAGTTCAAGGTTTGGGCATGGTATGATGAATTAGATTTTCTAACAAAGAAAATGTGGCAGGTTTGCAGATGCTTCAGGGTTTAGATTGATAATTCTTGTTGGTAGTCATTCCTAATGTAATTTTAGTATATAAACAAACTATAAGTATTTGGTTATTCTACCTTGTTGTATATTGTAAACATTCTTCATATTATAAAGTGTCAAGGCACCTTCCTTCAGTGTCTCCTATACTCATGTATTGTGGATGCTTTATGTCTGTTAATATTTCCAATGCTCTCTAGTGTGCAAATATATGTATAGGCACACTTTGGTCATGCTCTAGTAAAAGTATTATTATAGTTATTTTTTCAATATGCATTATGTTGCAACAAACGAAAATATATTAAACACATCATCAATATTCATAATTATTTTATAGAAAATACCCACACTATTTGATGCATTTATGGATGTATGGATGCACCATGGAATTTTTTGAAATTTTAGATGAGAGCATTGTTTAAGGTACATTATGTTAAATTTATTCATCATCATCATTTTTGGTGCACTCAAATACTATAATACATTGGTTACAATGCAGGTTGGTAAACTAGGTGCACTCCCAATTTTTATAGCATTTTTATGCAGAAAAAGGAAAGTAATATTCAATGCATATCACAAGCAATAATATAGTATATATTGTTTATTTATGGGACATATTTCATGATTACATTTGTATGTGAATCAAGGACAATGATAATTGTCATAGGTTGACCTATGTAACTCTGATTATGGATGGGAGGCCAAGAAATGTAAAGGGATTCATTTATTCATCCAATTACACCTCAATCTCGAAAACTTTTATTCAATGTTGTTCTTGTTAAGTTTTATGAGGAGGCTAGCTCCTTTAATGGGAGCAGTAAGTTATTGATAGAGTTGATTCTCCATTTTGATCATAGTAGGTGGGCCTTCGGGGTTTCTCCATGTATGTGGTACCAACCAATAAAGGAGGATATTTATTTCATTAGTGGGATTTCTAGGAGGGGGGGGGAGGATTTTCTCCATTTCTCCAATCTATCACTTGGTGTTGTAGGAGAGAGTCAAGTAGTATATGAGTAGACGTATGTTAGTGAAAATATTGTTTTCCCCAATGAGTTATAGGTTACTCTGGGCGAATTGAGATTACATGATTTTTTATCACAAATAGTTAGGTTCTTGAGCATTTTCATCACCACATTGGCACTCCATACCATCAATAGAAAACACATCGGTTTCATTTTGTTGTACTACATAGATAATTTACTTTGGAGGCCCAGGATGATCATATGGTCATCCATTTTTTTACTACAAGTTTTTTTTTCTATAGATAATTATTATAGTGTGTTGGAGGGGATATGTCTCTTTCATTTTTATTTAGAGTTTCTTATTTTAATTTTTGAGAGGTTTCTAGTGGCTTGGCCTACATTTTACTGCCATCCTCCTAGGTTGATGGATTATGTACATATGTGAAAGGAGGGGTAGATATATCCTAAGAGGGGATAGTAGGAGTATGTAGGATTTGTTATGCAGTGAGGATGATCAAATCCTAAATTTTATATTATGTCCATATGTAGTGATGGATTGCTGAGGATGTCCTAATATCTAATTTACTACAATTAACCTATGAAATGTGAGAGGTAATATCATCATTACATTTTGATTATTGAATATTTTTTTATCTTATGTAATGCACATCTACTTGATTGTAATATTTTCCTTAAATTTATAAACCTTATTATTTGTTATTTTGTAGATGTCATCACATATGTCGGTGATAAACCTCCTCCCTATTTTGATTTAGAGATGGAGGTTGATTAGCTGCCTCAAGGGTGTAGAATTGGAATTCCATAGAAACTATATCTTAGATGGCATCATTTGGTCATAATAAATTGGTTGCATACATTGGTGGCTCACTATGGAGTGACACTAATGCAACCTATAGTCATCACACTTGATCCTAGGCTTATAGAGATATATAAGAGCTTTAGCCATGATATGAAATTATTAATGTGTAATTTTATTTTTATCCTCATCCTAGTTGTTTAGGAAAGGCGACAAGTTGTGAGATGTCACTTGTTTTTATTATTCATCTATTTAATTTTCGAATTATGAGACTTCTCTAACTCCTCCTCCCCCCCCTCCTCCACCATCTCCTCACCCCACACCATCTCCTCCAACCATGTAGAAAACTACACCAACCATCGATCCACCAATGCAATTAGCTACACCATCCACTGATCCATCTACTTCACCTGCACAATTAGTTGCATTGTACATGAATCCATACAAAAATCCACTTACTACTTCATATGTGCAGTTCATTATGCCATTCCTCAATCCATCCTTAAATCCACCAGCATAGCTAGCTACACCATCCATTAATCAATATCCTCCAACTATGTAGTTGGTTGCACCATCCATTGCTCCGTCCACCAATCCCCTATAAAATCCACTACTCCATCCATTGATATATCCACTAATCTATCATTGGATCCACTAGTAGTCAAAAAGAAACAATTGATATGTATATTGAATGTTGGAAAGTATATTTGACATATATATTGATTTTTATATTATCATTCATCTATACTATGAGTTTTCATATTATGTTGATGTTGATGTTGATGTTATTTTATTTATATATTGTATTATATACATGTTAATAATTAACATTTTCAATGATTTCTTTGTTTTAAATTAAATTTGAGATATATTAATCATTTAACTTTGAGATGCCAAATGATGTGAGCATTAACTTAATGAAATCATTTAATTTGGATTGTGATTGAAAAAACTGATAATAATTAAACATAATATAATAATTAACTCTTTTTGAGGTGAATTGTTTGTTATACAAGATTATACAATATTTTTTTGAACATGTTTATAAATTTGATTAAATCATTAAATTGATTATGCACACTTTGATTAACTTTTTTAAATTGATTTTTTAGATTAAATGAGATTTGTTAAATTTACTCTTACATATTTTGTATAAACTTGTTATTATTATTGATAAAATGAAAAATATGATAATTAAATATAAAAAAAATAATTATTCATCCAAATTTATATAGCGATAGCATCTTGCATGTTATATCATGACAACAATTCTAAATCAATTTTCATCAAATTTTTAAATCAACCATTTGATTAAATTCTTTTTTAGATGATGGAAATAATTTTAAACTATTATCTTAAATATAATAAAGAGATAAAAACACCTACAACTAAAGTGACCTATATGATAATAGTTGTTGATGTCAATATTAAAAATAATGATATCATCTTGGATATTGAATATATTTGAGTTGACATCATATTGAGGTGTGAGGATATATGGTGGACAAGTTCATCGTCATCACAATCCAAATTACAAAATATTGAACATTAAATAGATGATATGATTAAAATAAATTCATTTAGAGTGTTTAAACATTGACGAAACCTTTATTGGAAGTATTGATTTTTATTTCCAATACACATTTAACCAACCATTTTATAAAATAAATGTCGAATTAAGCTATAAAATGCATTAATTGCAATGACCATAAAATTTTGGATGGAGCTCCTCCTACTCTTAGTGATTGTAACTAGAGTTCAACTCTAGTAACATATATCTCATTCTCTTGGCCCATTAATTCTCTTACTGTAATTTTCATGCATCCCCATGGGATTGGTGGTGCCAATGTCTCCCTCTATAGATAGTTCAAGCTACATATCTCCCTTTGGCATGTCATTTGGGATTGATATCAAGGATGATGTTTATGCTTTTTCAAGTGATCATTATTTCAAAGATGTTACTAGAATATTACTCTTTTTCCCTCCTTCCATTCTAGTGCAGGAAGTCCCTACCCTTTCCATTCACATAGGGCCTGAAGTTGATGAAAATTTAAAAAATATTTGTTCAATCAATTTTCTTTGTCATTTTAATGGATTATAGCCTTGTTTAGAGAATATTAATGGTTGGATCTTAAAATATTGGATTCCAGTTATTAAAAAAGAAGTATTCATCCACCCATGTGCAAAGGGTTTCTTTATTATTGAGTTTGACCTTGTTGAAGACAAGTATCTCATTCAACCCATCGTTTTGGGGTGAATTAGGTATGTGCATGAAGCATTGGTATCCTTATTTCAATCCTTTAATCAAATCTCTTGCTTCAACATCTATTTGGTGAGGCCCCCAAATATACTCTTGCATTGTTGAGGTTTACCCTCTCTTCAATCCTTTGGATCAACTCTTGGAAAATTACAGTTTGTATCTCATTAAAATGAAAGGCATAATATATCAACATATGGTATAATACATGTGGAAATGGATTTTAGTAAGGTTTCTTAGCATAAATTATTTTGAAAAGTAATAAATATTCGTGGTCCCAAAAATTGGATTATAAGAGAGTTTTTTTGTAATGTAGCACTTTTTTTGAAACATGTCCCATTGCAGCTCAATGCTTCAAAGGTTTTAGGAAGACCAGGAAGCATCATCGTAAATCAACTTGGTGGGTTGGTTCTACCAAATATCGCTAGATAGTTTCATCTTCAAAAGGTGTTCCATCACAACTAGATCCTCCAATTAAATCGAATATAATACATCAATAAATTAGGTAAGAACAAGTACCTCAAATCTTGATGATAGAGGCACTTGTATCGTAATATATGAGGCATTAAAAATATATATAGGTCCTTGAGCAATGGAAATTTTCCAAACTAGGATGAAGAAGATTAGGCTCTAGAATAAACAAAACCATTAGATCAAGATAATATAGGTCTAGAAAAAATATCAAGGACTCCAACAAATGAAAAGGAAGTTTGGACAAAAGTAAGGAAGCAAAAGAATTCCTCATCAACATCTCAACTAGTGGTGGAAAGAAGTAGGAATCAAAATCTAGTTTAATTATGCATTGTTTTTGTCCATTAGTATGTAAACAATTTGTGTGAATACTCCTGTAAGAGATTTTGGAATGTAGTTCTTCTAGGTATCAAGCAAAATAGGTTAGTAAATTTTGAACTAGGGGTGTCAAAGATCAGCTTTAGATTCTATAAATATATTTATTTATGTCAATTGGAATATTTCGACATGTACAACTTTATTGTGAGTTTTTTCTATAACCTCTTTTATAAATATAAATCACCCAATTTTTGTTAAAAAAATTTCATTAATTATATCAAAAATACATATACAATTACTCAATGATATTTTTCTTATTCCCCACAGGGATTTTTGAAGGTAGTCTGAATGTAAGTTGCCTTTAGGGAGTAGTTGGTGATCTATGAAAGTTATAGTTTATTTTCAACTCATCACTAGGGGAGAAAATACACATTACATGCACAATAACAAATTTTAACACCTTCCTTTTCATAAAGAACCCTTTATCACTAAAGTGTTCCTCTGATGAACATTTTTCACTAAACAATAAACACCTACAACTACTTGTGAACCCTAGAATGTTTCCATGAGCGCATGGATGACCATAAACATATAACACATTCTTCTTATTAAATTTTTATGGAAATATAACTATTTATGAACATAATACACATATAAATACTATGTTTGTATTTAACAATATTCAAGTAGTCATAATAATTATAAATATGAACACAAATGACACAAGTGATAGTGACTTTTTGGGAGAAGTGAATACATGTGAAAAGATAGAGAACCTAAGATTTGAAATATATATTTTAGACTTGGAAATCATTTATTACAACAAAAAGAGTATTTGGTCCCAACATTAGGCACATGCATGGAAGATGACCAAGTTCTACACAAATCATGGTTGTAATAGGTTTGATATTTACTTTGAAAATGGACATGAAGAGACAATTCATTCCCCCCCTTCAATAATTAAACTAACCTTGGTGAGTACTTGGACATTGTCATTTTTAACTCATATGAATTTTGCAATCTCCTAGTAGATATGTTTTCGATATTATTGATATGATAGTTTGGCTTACTATAACTCTTGATTCACTCACTAGAAGGAGTTATGATGGTCAATTTAAGAAGAAACATAGTTGATTTGGATTCCATATTTTAAAAAAGGAGAAAATGGCCTAGTGTTTCTACTTGTCATATCTATATCCCTTATTGGATCTTTGACAATGGTGGGAGTTGCTAAATGTCGAGGGTTCACGTTCAACCCTTTGCATTTTAAACAACCACATATTATTGGGGTGTCATAAAATAGTTCTAGTTCAAAGTTAAGTACCACTAGCACATGATGGTTTCTAGAAGATGGCATGTTATTGTTGGCAAGGTAAAGTGGCTCTTCATCTTTTTATACCATCTACCTAAAATAACTTGTTTTGTATAAACGCTTGTGATTTTTTCAAACTAGTAGAATATCTTGTGCATCTAAACTTAACTTTGTTTCAAGATCTTGTAAAACTCAAGGCATAATTATTAAAATATATGTGCAAAGCTAGCATAAATTAAATTATATAATCAAAAAAAAATCTGCACTTTATGCAAATGACAAGGGAGAAATTGATGAACTTGGAATGATATAGAATGAGGAATATAAAGAATTGACCATTTGATATTATCTCTCTCCCCCCATACATTTCAAACAAACTACATTTTGAAAAGAAAGGATGGGAAGAATATTAAAATTCTATCTTCAAATAGACTTCGAAGGCCATTTTAAGAAAGTGGTGTGCCTATTTTATATCAGTGCACTAGTGCATTTTGATATAGTAGATGCATGGTTGTGCTAAAATTTTATGCACACCAAATAAACCTCCACAAAGTTTTAATTATAAAGGTTCACACGTATATCACTTTATATCATTATATGGTGTAATTAGGTCAAGATAACACATTGATACTCTTAAGTTTGATGGGTGCATTCTGAGTTGGAAAAAAGTCTTTAGAAAAAAACTTAAACCGTTCATTTATCATCAATGGTTGAAATATAGAGCCAAAAATGATTAAATTTGCTTAGTATTTGACTTCCTTGGCCTTTATATTTTTATTCTCCTAGCTAGGATTGAGATTTTAATTTTTCTAGGGAAAAAAGGGAACGGTGGTATATTTAATTTTCTTGTCAGGTCAAGATTCTCCTTGTATGATGGTAGCCTAATATTTACTAGCTTATGTGTGCAAAATAAGGTGCAATCTCATAAATTATGGTTAGATATGGAGCACCTACTTTAGTTTTTGGTAACTTGGCATGCTCTCGTTGGAAATTATACTAAGAGTGGGGCTGAATCAATATTTCATTTATTATAATTACCAATTAAACTTTAACACCTTATTTATAAACAATACTTAATAAATCATCAACAATACCATGCATGAAATCAATAGATCAAGAACCATAAGACATATCACATGGGAAGCACATAAAACACAAAGAATTTTTCATGTAATAAAGGGAGAAAACCACCATTATTCTTCTTCTCTTTTTAAATATTTCTTTACATATGTTCACTGGCACCGAATAGTAGAAAACATCTACTCCTTTTCACTATTTCACTGGAACCCACCAATAGGAAGCACCCAATCCCTTCACTTTTTTGTTGGCACCCACCAGTAGGAAGCACCAACTCTCCACAGTTTCGCTGACACCCACTAGTAGGAAGCACCCACTCTCACAGTTTCATTGGCATCCACTTGTACAAAGCATCCACTCCCTTCACAGTTTTGATGGCACCCACCAACAGGAAGAATCTAATCCCTTAAATTAGTTTGCTAGCACCAACCAATTGCAAGAATCAACCAAAAAAATTATATAAACCTCCCTTTCATGCATTTTCAAATTGGATCCACTCCTTTTAGCACAAATTTCAAAATTAATACAAATCCTTTATCATATTACAATTCAAGTAAGAAAAAAACTAACTTGGTTATTAACGCATTGTCATGAAGCCTTGTCATCTCAACAATTTCATACTCCTTTTTCACCAGTAACTCACCATACTCAACAACAATCTCATCATCATCACTAGTTCAACAATCAATTAACAAGCAAGAGCTTCATTAGCATACTAACACTAATTGAAACAAAAACCCTAACACAACATTGCAACACATCATCATGCTTATATCAATAAACAACATAACCATACTATTGTCATTGATAGGCACACATCTCTGCAACATAAGCTTTGAAACCCTCAACATCACTAATCCAAGTCTTTCATGACATATCCCTGCAACAAAAGCCCTAGTTTTGGGAAACATATCAACACTCAAAAAAAACCCTAATCTCTACAACATGTTAGCCTCATAGCTCACATAAACAATCAATAAGTCCAAGTATTCACAAAATAGTGAAAATATGAAATTATTAATCATGAAAGTAGACTTACTTTAGAAGTCTACATATGACCAAAGATGAGGATAATAAGAGAAGTTACAGATGTTGATCACACAAATATGAGCTAATATATTTGTAGAGATATTCACGGATATATTGTGATAAAAGTTATGGAGAAGGTTCAACCAATTCGCCAAATTGATCATTTTTTATGAGAACCTCAATTCTATAACAGGAGACCTCATGTGTGTGAATTATGTATCATTATTATTTATGAATATGAAATAAAAAATTAAGCATTTTTTTTCTCCATTTTTATATCTCTGATATTATTATTTATTTTTATTTAATTATTTTCAAATGGTATCAGAGCAAGGTGATGCTCTTTGGGGATTTTTGTTGAGTATTTTTGTCTGTGAGCCCTATAATTAAGAGGGCAAGAGATTTTCTGCATCACTGAGCATGCAAAAACCGATTGAAATCCATATCATATGTTGATCGTGATTTAATGATGCCACAACCGTCGATTCAATTTTTGAAAGTTGAGGTTGATGTCATTATTAATAGAGTGAAAATTGGTAGCATTTAAAGCTTCAAGAAGTAATTCACATTACACATATCGAGATTTTAATTTTTTTTGGATAGATCTTTGTGCAATTTTTGAGCGGACTATGTAAAGAAACCACTATATGGAGATTCCAACATCAAAGCTTGTGGAAAAATTCATCAAATCCGACAAGCGTCCTGGAGGCATGCTAATCTGATTTTTATTGTATATACAAGTTCATTCCACATATTAAAAGGCTATCGAGTTTGATTTTCAGATCCATTATTATCTATTTAATTTTAGAATTAGACTACATGGAGTATAGCTAGATCCCAACTCTCTGTTAGAGTCATCATAGAATAAATCTTGAATGCAGATCCTAAATCTCCATTATATGCATAAACAACTTATTATAATATTGTGGATCTCTGAGAAGATCAACAATGGATCGTGGATCTCTGTGCTGGACTGAGGGAACATCTATGCATTTTTCCATCTATAAAGAACCCCATTTCGGATCTATGCCCAATGAAAAAACCATGCCACTTGTAATTGTGAGTTCAATTATGGAGAGATATCCACCGCTTGTAACTATTATAGATCAATAATTTAGAGTATTTGAAATATGATATATCTACCATCTACCCTCTAGGAGATTGGAATATCAATGACCTCCTTATTTATTGGCACAAAATATATCCAAATTATATCAAAATCTCCACAAAATCCTCCATGTATTGGTGCCTCCATGCAGGAATGAACTCTTCAAAATAATTTTGTGCTTCTTCTATCAAGCACTTCCATATTTGATTTTTTTTGCACTATGTTTTCTTGTCACTAATTTTTTGTTTGAGGTGATTGAGGATCTGGAGGTAACTCCTGTTAAGCTCCCTCTCCCAATGTACGATTTCTGGAAATTGATCTACAATTGTTTCCTTAAATTATGGAAACTGACTGCAGTTATTTCCTTAAATTAAGAAATCAACTGAAGTTAATTAATTTCGTTTTGGGAGCTTCTGAAGTGATCTGTTACTCCCATTGCAGTTATCTAGTCTGTTACTCCCATTACAATTATCTACCATGATTTGTGGAACACTTAAAGAATAGCCAACAAAATCTTGATGGAAGCTTGGCTATAAATTCTTTTATTTGGTCCCCAAGCTCACTAACTTAATCCCCTTCATCCTTACACCATCAAGTGAGAGTGAGGAGAGCTTGGATGTGCCTTCAGATTTTCTTTAGTGTTGGTGTTGAGGACGCAGTGTTGTGTAGTGGCTACGTTAAGGAGGCTTCGTTGCAGAAAAGTGAACATGGAGAAGAACTCTCGAGGCTTTGGCTGCTTCGTTATAGTTTTATTAAAGTTTGTTTCGTTTCCTTGAAGAATCTGCAATAAACCATTCATTGGAGCACTTTTTGGAGCATTGATCTTTGTGCAGATTTCATCTCTTGAAAATTACTTTTTCTACATAGTATAATTCATCAATGGCTGGAGGTATTATTTAATGGGAAATTTTAATTTTTAAGTTTTAATTTTCGATTCCTTTTAAGTATTTATTCCGCATTTTGAATCGTTATTTTTGCTAACATTTGGTATCAGAGCAAGGTTTTATCTCTGCCTTAGTGATTATAGACATATTTTGAGAATTTTTTGAATTAAATTATTTGGAAATATGTCTAATTTTTTTCTCAATTTTATGATTATAATATTTAATTAGTGAAATTTGAATAATTGTTGTGCAATTTAATTTGCATGAATTAATTATTACTTCTCTAGTTAAAATATTCTATTTTGGATGAGTCAACGAGACCCATCGTTAAAAATTATGCATGAATATTGTAATTTTATTTATGCAAATTATCATTATTCTCATGTCAAGTTTTTTTTTTTTTTTCTTATGTAAATAATGTCTAGTGATCCATATAATTTTAATTGATTAAGAGAATAGCCACAACATCTCTAATTAAATAAAATTATATATATTATGATTGATTAGGATCACATAAAGAGTATTTAGACATTAATTGTAATTAATTATACTAAATATAATAAATTTTATCCCACGGGAATTTTTGTTATATTTATGTAATTAATTAGGATAAAATATTCATAACTTACCCACAGGAATTATGAATTAATAGTTTTATCATAAAGTTCAAAACTTTAGACATTAATTGTAATTAATTATACTAAATATAATAAATTTTATCCCACAGGATTTTTTGTTATATTTATGTAATTAATTAGGATAAAATATTCATAACTTACCCACATGAATTATGAATTAATAGTTTTATCATAAAGTTCAAAACTGAGATAGAATTTATAACAAATTATAATCATAATATACCCTTAGAACTATGAATTAAGTGAATAATTTGATAAATTATATCATAAAGAATAAATAAATTTTCTTGAAATAAAAATTTAGTCCACAGACAATTTTTATGTCATTAGATTAAATTTTAAGCGTGATTTACATTGGTAAAGCATGAAATTTTATTTAGGCCTCAATTTTAACATAAACATGTGATCTTTAATTTTATGCAGTTGTACAACCTACAAATTCCTCTGAAATTCGTACTGATATCCCTGAACTTAAGAGAGATAACTATAAGGTCTGGAAGGAGAGAGTTCTCCTTCATTTGGGGTGGATGGACATAGACTATGCTATTATGAAAGATGAACCACCGGCACTCAATAATACTAGCACTGCAGTGGACATCACACTTTATGAACGATGGGAACGATCTAATCGTCTAAGCATGATGTTCATTAAGACTAAAATTTCAGTTGGTATTCGCGGTTCCGTTGAACAACATGAAAAGGTCCGATACTTTCTAAAAGCCATTGATGATTAATTCGTCACTTCAGACAATGCACTAGCAAGCACCCTAATCATGAAGTTCTCATCCCTAAGGCTCACTAGTGTGAAAGGTGTACGTGAGCACATCATGAAAATGAGGGAAACTATGGCTCAATTGAAGAAACCCGAGGTTGAAATATTAGAGTCTTTTTTGGTGCACTACATCCTGAACACCCTTTCGCACCAATACGAACCCTTCAAAATATCATACAACACACATAAGGATAAATGGTCAATTAATGAACTCATGACCATGTGTGTTCCAGAGGAAGAGAGACTGGTGATGGAAATGGGAGAAAGTGCAATGCTGACAATGCGAGGAAAGGGAAAATCTCAAGCCAATCGGAAAGGGAAAGGTAAAGTTTCCAAGTGTTTCTTCTGTAAAAAGAAGGGACACATGAAGAAGGAATGCACCAAATTTCAGAAATGGCTTGCGGAAAAAGGTAACCCAATATCGTTTGTTTGTTATGAATCTAATATGGTTAATGTCAATATTAACACTTGGTGGATTGATTTTGGATCAAAAATTCACATTTCAAATTCCTTGCAGGGTTTGCAAAACCTAAGGAAGCCAGTGGGAAGTGAGCAAAGCATATTATCAGGAAAAAATATGGGCTCACATGTGGAAGCTATAGGAACATGCTATTTAACTTTAAGTAGTGGTTTTGTTTTAGAATTAGAAAAGATCTTTTATGTTCCAAGTTTTTCTAGAAACTTGATTTCAGTTTCAAGGCTTGTACCTTTTGGATATTCCTTTAACTTTTCGGAAACATCCTTCAATTTATTTTATAAATCTGATTGTGTTGGGAATGGTATTTTGTCTAATGGTCTTTACTGCATTTATTTACAAAACAATGTCACTTATGATTCAATGCATGTTCACACTGGCACTAAAAGATGTGTTATTAATGAAAATTCCTCTAAATTATGGCATCATAGACTAGGTCATATCTCCATAGAAAGAATTAAAATATTGATAAATGAAGGGGTACTTAATACTCTGGATTTTACTGATTTTGAGACTTGTGTGGACTGCATAAAGGGAAAGAAGACCAACAAGTCAAAGAAAGGTGCCAATAGAATTTCATACATATTAGAGATCATACATTCTGATATATGTAGTCCAGACATGGACTCACATGGTCAGAGATACTTCATCTCTTTTATAGATGATTACTCACGATATATGTATCTCTACATGCTTCATAAAAAGAGCGAAGCATTAGAGGCCTTTAATATCTTTAAGGCTGAAGTAGAGAATCAATGCGGCAAGAAAATTAAGATCGTAAGATTAGATAGAGGTGGAGAATATTATGGTAGATACACTGAAGATGGACAAGCACCTAGGCCATTCAAAAAATTTCTTCAAGAGCATGGGATTGTTGCCCAATACACCATGCCTGGTTCACCCGACCAGAACGGTGTAGCAGAAAGAAGAAACTGAACATTATTGGACATGGTGCGGAGTATGCTTAGCGGTTCCAATCTTCCTAAATCCTTGTGGAATGAAGCAATTCAGATGACAGTGTATATATTGAACCGAGTTCCAACCAAGGTTGTTCCTAAAACACCATTTGAATTATGGAAAGGTTGGAAACTGAGTTTGTGACATATGTGTGTTTAGGGATGCCCATATAAAGTGAGAATATATAATACACAAGAGAAAAATATGGAACCAAGGACCATTAGTGGGTATTTCATTGGATATGCTGAAAGGTCTAAAGGTTACAGATTTTATTTTCTATCTCATAGCACTAGGATTGTGGAATCAAGAAATGCAAAGTTTCTTGAAAATGACTTGAGAAGTGGGAGCGATCAAACCAGGAACATAGTTTCTGAGAAGGATCATTCAAAATCTCAACCTTCCACCTCAAGTGATATATTGGTTATTTTTCACAACACCCCTCAAGTACAAACTGGTGCTGAACAACCAATTGTTGAAGTTCCACAAGCTGTTGATGACATTCCAGTAGATAAGATAGTTCAAGAATTGCCAAGAATTTTTGAACAACAAGTTGAACCACATGCTTCTCAGGAAGATGGTGGTACAAAATTAAGAATATCTACTAGACCAAAGAGATTAGTAATACCTTATGATTATATTGTGTATCTACAAGAATCTAACTACAACATTGGAGCCGAAAATTATCCCGAGTCTTTTTCACAAGCCATGAGTTGCAAAGAATCAGAATTATGGTATGATGACATGAAGGAAGAGATGAATTCTATGAATGTTAACAAATTCTAGGATCTTTTTGAGTTTCCTAATGGTGCAAAAGCCATTGGATGTAAATGGGTCTTTAAGACAAATAAAGACTCATTGGGCAACATTGAGAGATACAAGGCAAGACTCGTTGCAAAGGGATTCACTCAGAAATAAGGAATCGATTACATGGAGACTTTCTCTCCTGTATCTAAGAAAGATTCCTTGCACGTTATTATGGCATTAATAGCCCATTTTGACTTGGATTTGCACCAAATGGATGTGAAAACTGCATTTCTCAATGGAGATCTAGAGGAGGAGGTTTACATGAAACAACCTGAAGGGTTCTCCTCTAGTGATGGTGATCAATTGGTTTGCAAGCTCAAGAAATCATTATATGGATTAAAACAAGCATCCCGCCAATGGTATTTGAAATTTCATAATGTAATTTCTTCTTTCGGTTTTGTAGAAAACATTATGGATGAATGTATATACCTGAAATTCAGTGGGAGTAAAATCTGTTTTCTTGTTTTATATCTGAATGACATTTTTCTAGCAACCAATGATAAGGGTTTGTTGCATGAGGTGAAACAATTCCTCTCTAAAAATTTCGATATGAAGGATATGGGTGAGGCATATTATGGCATCGGCATTAAGATCCATAGAGACAGATTTCGAGGCATCTTGGGTCTATCTTAGGAAACCTATATTAATAAAATTTTAGAGAGATTTTAGATGAAGGATTTTTCACCAAGTGTCGCTCCCATTGTGAAAGGTGATAGGTTCAATTTGAACCAATGCCTGAAGAACGACTTTGAAAGGGAACAAATGAAGAACATTCCATATGCTTCTGCTATCGAAAACTTAATGTATGCTCAAGTCTGCACAAGACCTGACATTACATTTGTTGTGGGAATGTTGGGACGATATCAGAGTGATCCAAGTTTAGACCACTGGAGAGCTACAAAGAAAGTAATGAGGTACCTTCAAGGAACCAAAAAATACATGCTTATGTATAGATGGATGGACAATTTGGAAGTAATTGGCTACTTAGATTCTGACTTTGCTAGATGTGTTGATTCACGCAAATCAACATCAGGATACATTTTTATGATGGTCGGTGGAGTTGTATCATGGAGGAGTGTCAAGCAGACCTTGATTTCCACTTCCACTATGTAAGCCGAGTCTGTCTCCTATTTTGAGGCTACTTTACAAGGTGTATGGCTTAAGAGTTTCATTTCTGGGCTTAGAATTATGGATTCTATTTCTAAGCCATTGAGAATGTAATGCAACAATTCATTTGTTGTTTTTATGGCTAAGAACAACAAAACTGGGAGTCGAAATAAACACATTGACATTAAGTATTTAACCATAAGGGAACGTTTTAAATAAAAGAAAGTGGTCATTGAGCACGTTAGCACTGAATTGATGATTGTCGATCCTTTGACTAAGGGCATGCCACCATTTAGATTCAAGGATCATGTAATCAATATGGGACTTGGTTCCATTATGTAGTTTCTCATTGTATGAACAATGTTATTTTAATGAAATTCTTAATTATTGTGATGTTTTTCTCATATTTAGGTGCACCATAATTTTATTTGAGAGAATTCATCTATGTAGGACCAAGAATGAACATAGGGTTTATTCATTAAGAAATTGTTGGCACATAGATTTTAATAGAAACAAATACATAGTAATACATGGAAGATAATACTTGTCATTAGAGGAATTATCGCCATGATTCATGTATCTATTACTTAATACAGATTTTCAATGGGTTTTAAGATGAGACATTAAGATTGGAAGTATGGACCAAGTGGGAGAATGTTAAGCTCCCTCTCCCAACATGTGATTTCTGGAAATTGATCTATAGTTGTTTCCTTAAATTATGGAAACCAACTGCAGTTATTTCCTTAAATTAGGAAATAAACTAAAGTTAATTAATTTCTTTTTGGGAGCTTTTGAAGTGATAGGTTACTCCCATTGCAGTTATCTAGTCCGTTACTCCCATTACAATTATCTACCATGATTTGTGGAACACTTAACGAATAGCCAATAGAAGCTTGATGGAAGCTTGGCTATAAATTCTTTTGTTTGGTCCCCAAGCTCACTAACTTAATCCCCTTCAACCTTATACCATCAAGTCAGAGTGAGGAGAGCTTGGAAGTGCCTTCAGATTTTCTTTAGTGTTGGTGTTGAGGAAGCAGTGCTATGTAGTGGCTATGTTAAGGAGGCTTCATTGTAGAAAAGTGAATGTGGAGAAGAACTCTCGAGGCTCTGGCTGCTGTGTTATAGTTTTACTAAAGTCCATTTCATTTCCTTGAAGAATCTGCAATAAACCATTTGTTGGAGAACTTCTTGGAGCATTGATCTTTGTGCAGATTTCATCTCTACAAAATTACTTTTTCTACATAGTATAATTCATCAATGGCTGGAGGTACTATTTAATGGGAAATTTTAAGTTTTAAGTTTTAATTTTCGATTCCTTTTAAGTATTTATTCTGCATTTTGAATCGTTATTTTTGCTATCAACTCCTTAAACATTCCTGAAATTTCTTGAAAACACTGCTCTTCCACTGCCAAGTTCTGTAGTGTTATGTTCTCATTTGAAATTTGTTGACTCGACCATAGTTCACAAAGCTCTCAACAAAAGTTTCCAAATTATTTGATATTAGCTGTGTACAAGCTGATTTGAGGTAGATCTGCTGATCTGAGTTGGATGAACTTTGTGTGATAAAAATGATCATCATCAAGGTTTTCCCCTAGTCTCTGCCTAGAAGAGCTAGTGTTGCAAGCTTGTGGAATTGATCAACATGGAGAAGACAAGGGAAAAAGAAAAACCATCGTGTAGAAATAGTGAAAATCTGTAGCATGGATGGAGCGTTGAGCCAACAATGTTCATTGGAAGAACAAACACCACCATTTAGGAGATCTGTTTAGTGTGGATCCAACTCATGTAGCCAACGTCGAATCCATTTGCATAGAGGACTGTGTGTGGACAGGAGATGCATTGATGAATTGAGAGCTCTGGTTGTCGTGTGTAATTAATCTCTCCAATGAATTTTTTAAGGCGTGCATTAAATTTTGAAATGACAATTCGCTATTTGAAAGTGACTTCATAAAAAAAAAATTGTTGGAAATTTAAAAAGGGGATTAAAAAGTAGGGATAAGGAGAAATTTTATTTTGAAAATTATAATTTTAATGGAGAGATAAGGTATGATTTTTACTTAATTATGAGGATGTAATTTTGAAATTTTGAGTGATAAGGTGTAATTTTTTGTAGTTTTGGAGTGATAAGTGATTTGTAATATATTTTTTTGGAGTGATAACTGAATTTTATTTTAAAGGAAAGACATTGTCGTAATTAAAAGTAATGTTTTACTTCGAAAGGAGCGATTTGAATAATTTTAAGATTATAATTGTATTTTAGGGTGAATTATTGATGGTACCCGACACCCTAAGGTGACATAAAAATCAAGCGAGCGTGTTAAAATATCAAAATGGGTAAAGGATTAAAGCTCTTGAAAAATGCATCATAGGAAGTTAAAGAATTGCAAGAGTAAAATCATGAATATCACAACAAAATCAAAGTACTTGAGTGGAAATTAAAGTGAAATCAAAACATAATTAATCAAATGAATAGCACATTAAAAGCAAAAAAATATTTTCAAAATTAACTATATATGAAATAACAACTCATTAATGCACTCCAGATAAAATTGAGGCAAAAACACGATCTACTTGATGCAAGATGTACATAAAATATAGATGCAATATGTGACACAAAATACCTCATCCAAAAAACAAATGTAATTTGTGAAACAAATGACCTCATTCAAAATGTTGATGAAAATTGTGACACAAATGATCTAATCCACCAGGTTGATGAAAGTTGTGGCATAGATGATCTCATCCAGCAAGTTGTGCTACTAAATAAAAATGATGCAACTAGTTGTGCTAAAGAGTTTGATGCAACATGTGATACAGATGAATTGTTAATAGAGATGATTGATGCTTAGTGTGGTACAAATGACTTAATGAACCAAGTAGAGAATATCAACAACAGTAGCAGGTGTGAAGAAAAATAAGAAGTTGGTCTTTCTAAGATGGTGATGAGACCTTGGGAAGAAATTTCATTCGACATGGCTTGGGATACACCAAAGAGAACAATTTTTTATATTTTATATTTCACAAAACCAATTCAGTTTGTAAGTGTATGTTTTCTAAAAAATACCCAAAATCATGTTAAGTGTAACCATTATGAAAGAAATGGTAATATGGAGAGTAAATGTTTTGATCTCCAACCTTTTCTTCATTGTGGGAAGACAAATCATCTATCAAAGAATTGTCAAATGCAGAAGAAGATTAAAATGACAATTAATTATGGATGGATAAACCCTTGGAGATGGAATCTAGAAGTAAATAAGCTGCATAAGTACTACAATATACTCAAGACAAAGGTAAAGATAAATTTGCTTAAAGAATTGAGCAAGAGAAAATAACCTACACCTTAAGGGTGGGAGTTCAAAACTCAGATGTAGATGATCAATGGTCAGACAAAAACCACCTGATGTCTCTCCTTTCAAATGACAAAGTGGGGAAATGATGATGGAATTGAAGTTGGTTGTAAGACTTGAAAAACTCAACAAATTTTCCAATGAAAATCAACAAATATGCTAGTGGGAATTAAAAAACATGCCAGTGGGCATCCTCAAATATGCTAGTGGGCATCATCAAATATGCCAATGGGCATCACCAAATTTTCTAGATGAGAAAGTGAACTTTCAATTTTCAACATCCAATTTTAATGTTTTTTCAAGAAATTCTTCAGCAACTCAACACAATAGTTTTTCAACATCTCAATATAGTAGTTCTTCAACATCTCAACACATAGGAGTTTCAACATGAAGACTTGGAGATGGTACCCGGTTCTTACTATGGAATTATGATTAGGGGGGGAATGTTAGTCTCATCGGTCACTTAAACAATCAATAAGTCCAAGTATTCACAAAAGAATGAAATTATGAAATTATTAATCATGAAGTTAGACTTAATTTAGAAGTTTATGTATGAACAAAGATGAGGATAATGAGATAAGTTAGGGATGGAGATCACACAAATATAAGCTAAGATATTTGTGGAGATATTCATAGAGATATTATGGAGAAAGTTATGGAGAAGGTTCAACCAATTAGCCAAATTGGTATTTTTTTATGAGAACCTCAATTCTGTAATACGAGGCTTCATGTGTGAGAATTATGTATCATTATTATTTGTGAATATGAAATCAAGGCTTAAAGCCTTTTTTTCTCCATTTTTATGTCTCTGATATTCTTATTTAGTTTTCTTTAATTATTTTCACAACAAGCATCCTCATTAGCTGGTAACACTAACTCTAGTTGATATGAATGCCAATTTTAACACTGTTACCGATGAAATAGTGTTACACAGTAATTTGTCACCGTCCCTGCAATCCCCATCCCACACATTGGAGGGCTCATTCCGTGACCTGTGAGTAGTAACATGGCTTGAAACCACTTTCATGACATCCCTCTGAACAAGAGCTTTCATTGCCCTGAAGACATCTCCTTGTGAAAAACCCTAAAAATGGCCCTTTTTGCATTGGCACGGGCAAACAGTTCAGTGCCCGCGTCAATGGGGAAAATCCTTCAAAGAGGTCACTCCAATTGGTGCTCTGTCCCAGAGTCACACTCGCGCCAGCCAATTTAAGGAGTGTTTTATAAAAATAAATGGTGGAATTTTCATTCTAACCAATTCATGAACTGCTATCTATATTGCGTTGGGAGGTTTGGCTCCAGATTTCCATGTAGAGGAAGTGATTTGCCACCTCTCATGGAAGCTTCCTTGAGGATAGGGCCAATCCCATGATTATAGGGATCCCAACTCCCCTTCCTCCATCTATAAAGGCTTGCCCATCTCCATTGCAAGCTAGTCTTCAAGTTCCCAAATTCCCAAGAGCCTTATGCTGCAAGAGCCTTGATTAATTCCATTAAGGCCAAATCCAATCAAGGAGACTATTGTCAAGATCTGAAGAGAGAGGTTTGTCCCATCCTTGACAGGATTTTTGAGACATGTTCTGCTGGCGACCCGCTGAAGGAGAATTCAGCGTCAGAACTATGGTTGTATTCTTCCTTTTATTGATTAATAATAAACGACTATTGGTTATGGTTCCACTCTTGTTGTTGTTTATGACGATGAGTTATGTCCTTTCTTACTGACATATAGTTGTGTCTACTAGATTTTACGCTTGTGTTTGTTTTTTTTCTCGCACATGCAGGTGTCCATCAAGGAGATCGTGGGGATCGTGATCTGTCAAAGCTAAGGAACAAGAGCGCTACCTCTTCTACAAGCAACAGCATTGGATTCTAGGTAAGCCTACATCTCTAGTTGGTTTATTTGCAATTAGGAACCTGCACTATAGTGTGAATGATTGTTGCTAGACCCGGTCTGGGCTAGTAGGGATCGCCTCTATCCGTAGAGGGGATTTACCTCCACAACAAATTGGCGACTCCATTGGGGATCGTCTAGCTTGTTGTCGTTCTGATTTATAAGCTACAGACTGAGCCTGAAGTTAGCTAGATAGCCTTCGAAACGCTATTGCTATGCATTAGCGAAGTATATCAAAGCTGCTTCAGTCAATCTTCGGTTTAGTTTATGAACTGAACACTTAGAGTATTGTCTCATCTTTTCGATTGTTTCTTGATTCTTCTTGCTTGATCAGCTCTTTTGGTTGGCTCTTTTTGTGTTTGGCTTTTGGTTCAGCCCCAGTGGATCAGATCTGACCTCTGCTTTTCTGAATTCTCACATTTTCATAGTTTGCTTGATTGGCGCGATTTCCACCCTGACAGTTGCGCCAATTGGTGCGGATTGCCAGTTCATCACTCGCGCCATCCCCTGTCTGGTGCGGATTACAACCAAACAGTCGCGCCATATTCTATAGGTGCTAGGGTTTACCCTTGTTCAGAAGCTTCTTTTGGTTAGTACTTTGCTTCTAGGTTTGTTTTGGATTCTGCTTGAAGTGGTGAGTCTAGTCTTGGCTGGGAGAAATTCTTTGTTTTTTCATTTTTAGGAATTAGTGCTTGTTTTCAGTTAGCAACCCGCGCCAATTAGCCATTGGTGCTAGTTTTCAGTGAGCAAGTCGTGCCAGTTGGCGCTAGTTGTCAATGATAAAGTCGGGCCAATTTCAGGATGTGTGAAAATTGAGATTTTTTCCCTAAATCCTTCACCAGTGTGTCTTTCCCTCCCTGTATTTTCATTGTATGAGCATAGATTACATTGCTCATTCCTTGAAATGTCTTATTTCCATGATTGTTTGATGTAAAAGGAAATGAATGCCTTGTTTTGATCTCTTGCTTTGGAAGTCCTCTTTGTGTTTGACCTCATATGTCTTGTCACCTTTTGAGGAATTTCATTACAAAGTGTTTTGAAAAAACGATTGCATTCTTAGTGTTTGTTTGCATCCCTTTTGCCTTCATCCTTTCATTAAGGAGATTCACGTTCATTTAGTTTTCATCTCGTAGTTTTCTTTTCGTTAAAATGCATTAGATCACATTGCATTGAAAAGTATTTTTTGAGATCCATCATTGAACTTAGATTACATTGTTTAATGATCGAAAACTAGAAGTTGCTTTGATTGCATTCTCTCTTATTAAAAGCATGCATTAAGTAGATTCTCATTTCATCAAAAAATGCATTGAGTGCATTCTTATCATTTGAAAAGAAAGGGAAATTTTGCATAGATTACAATTGCATAGTTTTCGAAAAAGAGGATTTTGCATAGATTACATTGCATTATTCACATCGTGAATGTTTGGAATTACTTTTGGATAGTGAAAGTCATCTAGTTTGGAAAAAGTTTCATTTTCAGTATTGTTGTTTGTTGCATCATTGTTTGAAGCTCTTCCCTTAACTAGATAGCATTCATCGAATTGAAATATTTATTTTCTCATATAGCTGCATATAGGAGATTGTCAAATGACATACGGTAGGGCCTTGAAACCGAAACATAATTGAAGATCAACCATAAAATTTATTCAATTAACCTAAGGAAGCATTGAAACATTAACGAGATATTTAGAGGTCTAGGCTAGAGACGTGTTCCGGCGTCTTTAAACCTAGTAGCTGTCGATCGCCTCTTGGCTTTAGACAGCACTAGTATGGACTTGTGCTCCCCGTACCGTCGCGTATATAAAGGGATACCCCACTAGGTTTCTATCCTTTATCGATAGGAAGCTAAATCTGCGGCCCTATACCCGTGATACACCGGACACAGCATTCGGGGAGATTGCCTGCACCTACGTTAAGTCCTTGGTTGATTTCTCTTTCATTTTGAAACCAAGGTGTATATTGCAGTTCACGGATATCTAGTACACCCTTTGCCTAGAGTTCCAGAGTAGTCATTTCTATCTTTTCTGACTGATTAAATTTGAAAATATCATCAGTCACTTGTCCTTTCACACTTGTTTCCAATCTGAAAGTGATAGAGTCACCTTTTTCCTGTTTCTCAACTCTTAAAAGATGAAACAACAGAGTTTTGTTTTGATGTTTTAAAATCAACTGCCCACGAAATATTCCTGGTTAAAGTTAGTTTCCTTAGGGTGTTGTTCTCAAGATCGTTTCTGATGGCAACATTTTCGGAGTTCACCAACCAAGGAATCCCCTTCGAAGGGAATCCTGGTCCTTTTCCTCCTTTTGGAAATGTTGGTGCTCCTTATATGGCAACGTTGTCCCTTCCTGGGTTAACTGTTGGGTTGCCTGTTTGGTTGTTTTCAACCTCTGTGGTCCCAAATGTCTCAGCTACTGTTCAATTAGTTCCTCCATCTGGGAAACATCATGTTGATTCCAAGGTGGACCTCTCCCCTTCTTCGACTATTTCTGCGTCCTCCTCTTCTACTTCGCCTGGTGAAAGTCTGGATTCGAGTAACCAGGTGGCTAAGAAGAAGAAGAATAAGTTCGATAAAAGAGAGGCTAAAGATGCCACTACTATTTCTGACACACCTCCTCTTGATAAACCTCCCAACCCTCCACAGAAAGTCAATTTCCCTTGCATGTTATGCATGGGAGACCATCTTCTTTGAGATTGCCCTGGCATTCCCAAGGTTCTCAAAGTATGGTCCAACGGTCGTCCGATGTTGCCTTTGGCTTCTGGGAGTCAAGTTGGGGGCACGTCTTTAGCTGATGCTGGTAAGGCTCCTAAGAAGCAGGGTAAGCTCACCAATCCCTGTAAGTTGTGTGAAGGGCACCATGATATTCACCTTTGTCCGTATATGGATGAGGCCAAGCGAGTTTTGGACAACTCAACCGGTTCTACACCATGCCTTCCAGCTGGTTATAATCGAATTTCTTTGAGTCCTCCACCAGTTGACCGTACGATTGGTTAAGAGTCATCCTTGGTCGATCCCACTCCCTCGGAAATTCAAATTCAGGAATCCATTCCCAACCAACCATTGGTCCTGGGATCAGTTGAGCTAGCCCCGTCTGTGGTGCACCAGGTCTTTTCCATTGAGAGTGGATCTCACATCCCTCAGGTTCTTCTTATTTCTTCAGATTCCTCGAACTTGGAGAAAGATTCTCCTGTCCCTATACCTCAAGAAGCTGCTCCCCCGTCTCCCGTGATGGAGGTCCCGGAGGATACCCGTCCCACCTTCGAGATGGAGGTCGTGGAGGATGCTCCTTCTTCTTCCGTAACACCAGGGGAAGACCATTTTGGTTCAATGGTAGCCCCTCCGAGTAGTTTGGTCGCTTCCTTTGATTGGAATCGATTTGCAGGATATCACCTTCCATCTTATGTGCCTTTCGAGATAATGGTACAGGCTTTTGTTCTGGTCTTACCCAGCACCATTATAGATGAAGGTGCGCTTGTCAGTATCTTATCCTCAACTACTTGGCAAGCTTTCGGTTCGCCACCGCTTGTGCCTGTTACGCAAAATCTGTTGGCATTTAACAGAAGAACTAGTCAATCGTTAGGGATTCTTCCAAGGTTACCTGTTACTTTGGGAGGTAAAACCATCTATATGGATGTGATGGTTGTTCCAGGCCCCTTGGATTTCAATCTTCTCTTGGGGTGCGATTACACCTATGCCATGGGAGCGCTTTTCTCCTCCCTTTTTCGTGTGGTCTGTTTTCCACATGAAGGATGGATCGTGACCATTGATCAGCTTTTGTTCTTTGGTCCTAATGTGGCAACTGGCCCTCCATCATCCCTTCCTTGTTTTTATCCACCCATTGTGTCTTCCCCACCGTAGGTCAACTATGTGGCTACCTACCCCATGCCTGTGCTCAGTGATGATGCCGTCGTGCATCAGGTGCTGGGGGCATTGGGTCCTGACTTCCAGAATTTTTTTCTTCCAGCAGGAGTGGAAATCTTGGAAGCGATGACTTCTTGTTCATTATGATGGGGTCTGGTCAGAGCATGGTTCTTTTCCTGTGTCAATCTCCTTAAAAAGTGAAATCGGGTCTGGTCGGAGCATGGTTCTTTTCCTGTGTCAAGCTCCTTAAAAAATGAAACCGGGGCTGGTCGGAGCAGAGTTCCTTGTCTTGTGCCAAGCTCCTTAAACCATGAAACAAGGTTTCCTGAGGATAGTTCTTTTAATGTGTCAACCTCGTTAAAATAATGAAACACGTTCCCGTTCAATTCGAGTCTTTGATAAGATCTCGTAAAATACCAGTCGAGTCTTTCTCTTGATCTCGTAATTTGAACCTTCACTCCATCTGCCTTTCATATGGATTGAAGTTTGGGGGGCATGTACCTCGAATTGAGTCACCATGCTGGGGGCATGCTTACTTTTTTTAAGCATAGTTTGTTTCTGTTTCAAGCTTGTGTAAAAATGAAACCAGTTTCAAGCATAGTTTATCTTTGTTTCAAGCTTGTGTAAAAATGAAACCAACTTCAAGCAAAGTTTCCTGATTTCAAGCTTGTGTAAAAATGAAACCATTTCCATTTTACCTCTTGTGATTGCCATCTTATCAGCCTGTTTTTGCCAGATGAGCCTTGGTTTTCTCATTCCATCGTCACTATCTGCTTGGCCGATCATATGCCTTCACTTGGTTGTTTCACCCAATCCTGAGGAACCACTGCGATGAGTGGTCTTGTTAGCCAGCCTCTTGACCTTTACTTGTTCTGAGCAGTTCCACCATTAACGGAACCAGTAGCTACCCTTTATACCACTCGTTCCTCTAGGAGGAGTCATCTTTCAGCTCTTTTCTGACTCTCTAAACACGAAAAGATTGCCGAGTCCCTTGTCATTTCGATCTCGTTAAAGTGGAAACGAAACGACATCTTCCCAGTATACGTTTACCCCTTTTTCGAGCTGGGTTAGATTATTTACGAAAAAGGAATACCCTAGCCTATCGTGACTAGGAGGTTTTCTAGGATTATTGTTTTCTACCTTTTCGGGTCTGAGGAACTATTTACGAAAAGGGACCGTTGGAGTTTACTTTTCTGCTGTCTTTTCAAACTCTTTAAACATGAAAAGACACTGAGTTCTTCCTTTGTCAGACTCGTTAAACCCTGATGACATTGGATTCAGTCGTGATGACGGTATTCGAGTTTCTCCTTCCTAGGGCTCGTTAAATGTACTAGGATGGATTCGTTCGAAGGATGGATTTATATGACAAGTATATGGTATCCTCTTCAAGCTTGTGTAAAAATAAAGAGGTACTCGCCAGAAATGGTGGGGGAAAATGGAACCGCAATCATTGTCGTGTCTACAGTATGTCGCTCTTGAACATGGCACTTGTCTGCATTCGTGTCGGGTTGGGGACATCTCATCTCGTTTTTCACTTGCCTCCATGGGTTTGGGTAATCCCTTTTGACCTCTCATCTGCTCTTTGCCTAGTCATTATGACCTCTGATCTTTTGATGTCAAATATTGCCAAATCCACTGTCGTGCCGCCAATATGTTCAAGAGAAGTTGACCTCTACACGTTTCAACCTTCCTCTTATTCTCATCTGATCCTGATTCACAAAAACATTATGTTCCTCTATCTCGTGTCGATGATGTGGGAAACATTATGGCCCACCTTCGATCAAGGTCACTTCCTGTCGACTTCAGCTCATTATCCAGGAAGCTGATCTAGAGACTCCCTTCTGGTGCCTTAGAGCCTGCATGCCTCAATGGCAGATTCTTCGCATTCGACGCGAGGTTTTCATCATTGGCCTCCGATCGAGTGATTCTATGGGTGTTCGATGCCAGCTCATTGATTCACATGCCGTAGATTGTACCTGTAGTACCTTGAGGGCCATCGTCATTATTGGTGGTACCTCTCGCGTCTGTTAACAATTTTCATCATTGGCTGGTAATCAGACGATGTTCTTGCATGTTCAACTTCAGCTCATTTATTCACATGCTTGGACTTGTACTGTGTTCGGGTCGAGATGGAGCACAAGACCCTAGATTGTGTCTGTTGTAATCCAGGCTGCGATTTTGTGGATTATTATGATTGGTTACATGACTCGCTTACTGGATGACTACGACCATACCTGAGTCTATTTATCGATCCTCATTGGATGGTTGTGTCCATACCTTGGATCTAGATTATTACATACTCTGTTATGGATGACTGCGCCCACACCGCATATATATCATGTATCTGAGATATCAGTTGTACTTCTCCACGCAAGTTTTCCGACGCCGAAGTTTTCAGTTGGACACGTTCTCGTAAAGCATTTCACCCCTCTCTCTCTCTCTCGGGCCTCATGCTTTAGGGGGCATCTGTTACACAGTAATTTTTCACCGTCCCTGCAATCCCCGTCCCGCACATTGGAGGGCTCATTTCGTGACCTGTGAGCAGTAACATGGCTTGAAACCACTTTCATGACATCCCTCTGAACAAGAGCTTTCATTGCCCTGAAGACATCTCCTTGTGAAAAACCCTAAGAATGGCCCTTTTTTCATTGGCGCGGGCAGACAGTTCAGTGCCCGCACCAATGGTGAAAATCCTTCAAAGAGGTCGCGCCAATTGGCGCTCTGTCCCAGAGTCGCACTCACGCCAACCAATTTAAGGAGTGTTTTTAAAAAATAAATGGCAGAAGTTTCATCCTAACCAATTCATGAACTGGTATCTATCTTGAGTTGGGAGGTTTGGCTCCGGATTTCCATGTAGAGGAAGTGGTTTGCCACCTCTCATGGAAGCTTCCTTGAGGATAGGGCCAATCCCATGATTATAGGGATCCCAACTCCCCTTCCTCCATCTATAAAAGCTTGCCCATCTCCATTTCAAGCTAGTCTTCAAGTTCCCAAATTCCCAAGAGCCTTATGCTGCAAGAGCCTTGATTATTCCCCTAAGGCCAAATTCAAGCAAGGAGACTATTGTCAAGATCCGAAGAGAGAGGTTTGTCCCATCCTTGACAGGCTTTTCGAGACGTGTTCTGCTGGCGACCCGCCGAAGGAGAATTCAGCGTCAGAACTATGGTTGTATTCTTCCTTTGATTGATTAATAATAAACGACTATTGGTTATGGTTCCACTCTTGTTGTTGTTTATGATGATGAGTTATGTCCTTTCTGACTGACATATAGTTGCATCTACTGGATTTTACGCTTGCATTTGTTTTGTTTCTCGCACGTGCAGGTGTCCATCACGGAGATCGTGGGGATCGTGATCTGCCAAAGCTAAGGAACGGGAGCACTACCTCTTCTACAAGCAACATCGTTGGATTCCAGGTAAGCCTACATCGCTAGTTGGTTTATTTGCAATTAGGAACCTGCACTATAGTGTGAACGATTGTTGCTAGACCCGGTCTGGGCTAGTAGGGATCGCCTCTGTCCGCAGAGGGGATTTACCTCCACAACAAATAGGTAACCGCGCTGTTACCTACTTTTTTTGGTAGCATAAAAAGCACCCGATTTTGAAAAGTGGTGATGCAGAATCACCTCTTTTTTTCTTTGTGCACATTTTTGACACTCTAATATTTTTATTTATAAAGTATGAATATTTTTTTTTAAATGTTAGTGATTTTCATGCTAATTTTGAAACATATTGATGCAGCATCAACTTTCTTTTTTAGAGCGGTGATTTTCATGCTAATTTTGAAACGTATTGATGCAACATCAACCTTTTTTTTTTAGAGTGGTGATTTTCGCGTTGGTAATAAAACACAAAACTTAGATAAAAATATATATATAAAAACAATTAAAAAAACCAATAAAAATGTAAAAAAAAGCAAAATTAACTCGTAAAAATAAAAAATTTAAACAAAAATAAATTAAAAAAACACAAAAAAAACAAAAATATTCGAAAATTATATCAAAAGAAATGACAAAATTTGAAAAAAAAACGCATAATTTAAAGGAAAATAACAAAAATTAACCAAAAAAAAAATCATCAAAAACCTTTTTTTCTAAATTATTAAAAAAACCATATAATTAAAAAAAACAAAATTTAAATAGAAAATTTAAAAATAATTTAAATTACAAAATTAAAATTTAGATAAAAAAAATAAAATACAAAAAAGAAAAAAATTAATTTTAAAATTTAAATTAAAAAAATAATAATAATAAAGAAAAAAAATACAAATTTTAAAATTAACAAAAAAAAAAAATTAAAAAAAAGAAACAAAATTTAAAATTGAAAAAGAAAATTAAAATAAAAAAAAACTATCATTAAAAAACAAAAAAAATGAAAAAAAACCACCTGCAAATAATTAAAAAACAAATATCCATAAATTTGTTTTTTTTTTTTTTAAATGAAACAATTTATAAAATTTAAAAATGAAAAACTAAATAAACTAAAATATTAAAAAAAAAATTAAATTAAATTAAAATTTAATAAATTTAATAGATATAATTTTAAATTTTAAAAAATAATTAATCTAAAATATTAAATTTAAAAACAAAATTAAAAATAAATTAAAAAAAAATAAATTTAAAATACAAAAATTTGAATTTAAAAAAAATTAATTTTAAATTTTTTGAATTTAAAAAAAAAAAATCAAATTAAAAAAATATATATTAAAAATTAATAAAAAAGGAACTTTTTGATCGTGGTGGCGCTGCCAATCGGCCTCCTGCCCGCCAAGTGGCCGGCCTCTGCCGCCACATAGGCATGAGGCCGATTCCTGGAATCTCCCTCCTGCAGCAGGAGACCGATTCCGGGAATCGCCCTCCGGCGGTGGCAAGCCGATTCCGGGAATCGCCCTCCGGCGGTGGCAAGCCGATTCCGGGAATCGCCCTCCGGCGGTGGCAAGTCGATTTCGGGAATCGCCCTCCGGTGGCAGGTGGCCGATTCCGGGAATCGCCCTCTGGCAGCGGGTGGTCGATTCCGGGAATCGCCCTCCGGCGGTGGCAAGCCGATTCCGGGAATCGCCCTCCGGCGGCGGGTGGCCGATTCCGGGAATCGCCCTCCGGCGGTGGGAGGCCGATTCCGGGAGTCGCCCTCCCGCGGCGGGAGACCGATTCCAGGAATCGCCCTCCCGCGGCGAGAGGCCGATTCAGGCCGATTCCGGGAATCACCCTCCCACGGCAGGAGGCCGATTCTGGGAATCTTCCTCCCACGGCGGGAGGCCGATTCCGGGAATCGCCCTCCCACCGCAGGAGGGTGATTCCCAGAATCGGCCTCCCGCCGCGGGAGGTCGATTCCCTGAATCGGCTGGGCGGGCTGGGGGCTGCATGAAGCCCCCTGCTCCGCCGCCACCTGGGCGGGAGGCTGATTGGAGGCGCCACCACGATCATTTTTTTTTTATATTTTTTTTTAATTTGATTTTTTATTTTTTAAATTCAAAAAATTTAAATTTTTTTTTTTTTTTTTAATTTAATTTTATATTTGAAATTTAATTTGTTTTAATTTTTTTGTTTTTTAATTTTTTTGTTTTTAATTTTTTTTTTTTTTCTAAATTTTGTTAATAATTTTAATTAAATTTTGTATTTTTTTTTTATTTAATTATTTTTTTTAATTCATATTTTTTTATTATTAAATTTTATGTTTAGTTTTTTCATTTAATTTTTTAAAATTTAATAAATTTTGTTTTTTTTTATAATTTATTTGAATTTAATAATTTTATTTTTATTTTTTAATTTTTAATTTTTTATTATTATTATTTTTAATTACATAAATTTTTTATATTTTTTTTATTTCAATTAAAATTGAGTATTTAAAATTAGATTTTTTTTTTTTTTTTTAAATTAAACTTAATATTTTCAAATTAATTCGTTTTTTATTTTATTTTTTATTTAATAGATTTTATTTAATTTTTTTTTTTTCAATTTTTCATTTTTAATTGATTTTAAAAGTTTTTTACCTTTTTATTTTAACAATGTTTTTTTTTTCCCTTTATATTTAAAATTTATTTTTTTATTTCAAAATTTATTTGTTTATTCATTTATTTATTAAAATTTAATATTTTTCTTTTTTAAATTTAATTTGTTATTTTAATATTAACATTTTTTTAATTTTATAAAATCTAATATATATATATATATATTTTTAATTTAAGTTCATATATATATACATTATTTTTATAATTTAAATTTAATTTATTTTTTAAAATTTATTTGTTTTTTAAATATATATTTCTTTAAATTTAATTTTTTATTTTAAAATTAAATTTATTTTTTTTAATTTAATAAACATTTTCTTTTTCTTTTTCAAATTTAATTTCTATATTTTATTTTTTATAATTTCTTTCTTTTTTTAACTATTTTTTTTTTGATTTAATATTTTTTTTTGTTTTTTTTTTTTATTTCTTTATTTCTATATATTTTGAAATTTTAATCTTTAAATTTATTTTTTATTTTATTTTTTATTTTTTCTTTAATTTTAGGGTTTTTTTAATGTTTGAACTAAATTTTTTATTTTGTTTTTATTTTTATTTTTTTATTCCTATATATTTTTAAATTTTAAGCTTTAAAATGTTTTTATTTTTTAAATTTATTTTTTTCTTAAATTTTAGGTTTTTTTTTAATGTTCGAATTTTAAAAATTAAAAAAAGCTATTTCTATTTTTAAAAATGTCAAAAATATGACACAATTTTATTTTTTTTATTCCAGCAGCAACTGGTTTTGTTTTGAGGGTGTTTTTTCAATCCTTTTTTCAAGAAACAATTTTGTTTTTAGCATAATTTTATAAAATGTTGAAATTTGACCTTCAAAAAAAACCAAGTGCGTTCTGGAATACACTTTTTTTGTTTTTGGGGTCTTTTTTCATGTTTTTTGAGTCTTTTTGGGCTAGAGTTCCCATTTTGAGGTCAGGTTACCTATTTCATCGGTAACAATGTTTTTTGGATACACCATCATCAATGACACATTTTCTCTATCATTAGTAGCAACAACACATTATAATTGTTAGGATTAATAATATACAAGAATTTGCAGACTGCCCTTATCTCAATACAATTTCTTAAATCAACAACATATATTTTGAACAATAAACATCTCAACATACCATTACAACATTAGTATTCATGTATCCCTATCATAATATCAACTCCATACCTTGTCATAAGCATTCATATACTAATTTTATATTAACATCACAAAAATCAAACTGAAACTCGACATATCATCAAATCAGGTACTATTCATAATCATACTCAACAATACTAACCAACTCTAACATCTATGACTTGTCAGTAGACATACAATCAAGAAGGCTCTAACATCATATGAATATATAAACACAACTTCACCAACAAGCCTCAAACTTCATAGACAACCGAAAACAAAAGTACCTTTGTCAATCAATACAAGAAATAAGTTTTGCCATAATATACTATTGGTTAATTTCAAGCCATGTTTCATGAAATGTCAACAAGTTATAACAATTATTAGGCTTGCAACAAAGATAGACTATATTTAACCCTTTACAATCACAACATTGTTATCACTAGATTGATATGAGGATCAGATCAACACCAACACACATAGTTCTGAACTCTTAACTGATTATAATTTCAATAGTTTCATATAAACCAGAAGACAACGCCATAAAAACATACCAAAATGAGGTAAAATACCATTAACGCATCACAAACACATATTATGAAATCCTACAAGAACATTGGTTCACACCCATACATTCTTCATATTGGGTCACCTCCTCAAAACTTGGGATTACACCTTTGTGGAAGCACATACCTTTTAGGCACAATTTTAAGATCACAAGTGCGCACACATCTAAATCACCAGATCAAGTCGTCCTTAGTTACAGAATCACAAGTTAGACCATAAATTGATGAACAACACTTGATCACTCCAATTCCACACTCTCTCATCCCATAATCCTCACACAATCATTATTTGCATGGGAATAGAGATAACATACAAGAAAATTCCTTATTTTCACACAGCCTGATATGAAATCTTGGGCTATACTTGATCATGGCTTCATGTTATAATTTGGCATATTTGATGTGATTACACCATATCATATATCACACCCAATCACACTAAAGCACTAACAAGATTTTCCCTAGAACACACAACTCCTTAATCATTACTATACACAAAATCACTAGAACATTGTCAACATTCTCCATCGAACCCAGATCACCCAATCACCCATAGATTCACCTGGATTGCAGAAATCAAGCCAGTCCTCACATCACTCATACACATGAACATCTCTGTACCAGATAATGGATACACATTCTATGGAGCAAGTCACTATTGTGTTCAAATTATCAAAACCACATTATTACATAAGGCAAATCTAGATAAAACAATTGTTCATGTCACATGATCCATACTATTGAATCGATGCCCTACTTGATCTTTGAATTACACCTTCCATTCATACACCTTCCCACGGTCTTTGAATAGGGGTTAGAGACCAAACCATGACCCTTAAACTTTTAGACACATTCCAATTGCTAAGACATGATGGAATGTGACCATGAAAAATTCATACTACAATGTTAGATCATGAGCTTAATTAGCCCCATAGAATTCGATCACACCTAGACCAAAAAAAGGGTAAGAACATAAAGGCAATTTGCACCGGAAAATTATGCTTTGATGATGAGAGAGAAACATCCATATGATTACCATCCACTAGTACCAAAACATAAAGAAAACACAATTATGGTAATCAAATCGCACCACTCAATCGCTCACCCTACTCAATTCCTTTGATGCCATGCATATATTTATATCCATTGACCAAATACCAAATCAAGTCAGCCATCAAATTACCTTGGGAAATCCTTTGGTAAATTTCAATTGTAAATGAGATCTTGCACCGACATGAGATTAACATGGGAAAAAACCAAGGGAGAAGGCCATGGTTTTGGAGACCTTATATTGTTTTCCATGCCTCACAATGCAGATGTTGATTACCAATAGTTAATCTGGGTTGTGGACATGGTTTACAAACTAACAATATAGGTTAAAAACACTAGCTAGCCATTTATAATTAGAGTTCGTCCCTAAATAAACTAAGATCTTCTTCATGCTTGAACATTGACCTCAAATATAAATAAAAAATTGTTCAATTTTCCAACATTCATCATTTCATCATGATCATCAACTGTCCAATGAAATTATGCAATCATAATCTAAAATTTCTTCATGATCATCAACAATCCAATGACATTATGCATCCATACTCATGAAAGATCCACTAGGTTGACATCAATGTTGTTAGGTCCCTATAATACTAGTGTATCCCCTTATTGTTGTTAGTGTAACCCCATTATTTTTATTGTTATACTACTGTAACTCCCATATTGTTATTATTGTGCCCATACATTATTATTGGTAGGTAGGAGAAGACTATATTGTGACCCCATGGACTCCTATATATAGAAAGGAGGTTTTGTCATTTGTATCATATAATAATTGTTCATTTATGTAATGTAAAGGAGGTTTCCCCTCGAAGTGGCTTATTTCTAAGGCGTTGATCTCTCTTTTATACTATTTTTGGAGCTAGTTCCATAAAATTTGGTATCAGAGCTTTGGATTCTAGGGTTTTGACGCTCCTAAAATTTTTACCACGTGAAGCCGAAATCCTGAGGAACATCATGTAAAAATTTCAAATCTTGGTTCTCAATATTTTCAGATATATGATCTGTGGAAGTTAGGGTTTGGTCATGCTCCTGGATTTCATCTGTGGAATTCTGTAAAAAGTGGCCGAAAGTACACAAAATTTAGTTTCTTGTGTATCAATTTTAGAGTCGAAGGAGGATTAAGTGACACGTGTCACGTCATACAAGTTCACTCTACTCAACCAATCCATAATTAGGTCATTTTGGGAGATTGAGCATAACTTTTCCTTGAAGAATCCAAATTAGGTCAGATCTATCACATTGGAAAGAAGATTCAGAGTGCTACTACAGGACCAAATTTCAAATATTGAAGATCTGAAATTACATAGATACATTAGTTTCAATATCGAGCTTCTCAAAAGCAAGAGAAATGTGTGTATTTGTTTTCAAATTGCATAGGTATTGTTTGAAAAATCAGTTTGAAGTGACTCAAAGGGCATATTGAAGCATGGATATTAGTATTGGGTTCTAAAATGCCCCCTAAAAATAATTCTACACCTATTAAGCCCTCAGGAAATTATACTATGACTCATGAAGAGGAAGAATTGCAATATGATATATCAAAATTATAGTACCAAGTGCAACAAATTTTGATGTTACAAAGAGCAATCAAAGATGACATAAATGTTTTAAAAGAAAAAATGGAGGCTAAGTTGGACGATTTGAAGGATCAAATGGAAGCTAATATGGTTGCTAAAGTAGTGGAATATCACATCGAGCATAAAAAATAAGTTCTCCAACTCTCAAAGGATAACCTAACTTTGGTGCGGAATCGAATGAAACAACAGGAATATCAACATCACAACGAAATAAGTTCTGAAGCAGTCATAGAAACAAAATATTGACAACTACGAAATCGATCAATTTCAGAGTATATCAGAAAGTGGAAGAACTTACCCATTGAATATTCTACATGGGAGGATGATAATTTTATACAGAAACATCCAAAAATAATCAAGCATTGAGGGAAACACTCGTTTGAAGGAGAGGGGCATGTTAGGTTCCTATAATACTAGTGTATCCCCTTATTGTTGTTAGTGTAGCCCCCTTATTGTTATTTTTGTACCCCTGTAACTCCCATGTTGTTATTATTGTTCCCTTACATTATTATTATTAGGCCGGCTAGGATTATATTGTGACCCCATGGACTCCTATATATATAAAGGAGGTTTCTTCATTTGTATCATCCAATAATTGTTCATTTATGTAATGTAAAGGAGGTTTCCCCCTCGAAGTGGCTTATTTCTAGGGCGTTGATCTCTCTTTTATTCTATTTTTGGATTTGGTTTCATAACGAATGCTAACTGCTAACACAATTCTAAGAATGTTCCCCTTTAGTATTGATGGAAACCACCAACTACAACTAGACCTATGATTATTGTCCCTCTCCCCCTTTGACATAAATGGGAAAAAAAAATCATATGTTGTAAATCCAGTAAATATCCAAGTACAAATGTTTTAACATCTATTAACTCCTTTTCCTGTTGATACTTGTGACTTCACCACCCTTGTGACACCATTTTTAGGAAATAAAAATAATAATTTCTTCCCCAAAGCATGTGGCGCACCTGAAAATCAATCATTAGAAACCATAAACATTGCAGCTAAATTTTGTGGCTTCTGCAAAACAATGTGACATCAATGCCAAACAATTTCCGATCCAATATTTTGTTGGGTATGCTCCCCTTGTGTTGATGCACTATCCTTCCATGCTAATCTCCTAACATTTACCTTGCTTTTGATAACAAATCGTGCGGACCTAACTAAACATCACTCTTTTGTTGTAGCTTCATCAAAATATATTATTCCTTGAGATTCCATATTATTCTCCCCCTAAGACTATTCCAATATTTATTTCATATTTATTCTGCAATGCTCCTTGTGTCTATAATAGGTACTAATGAATTGCAGATGGGCCCTACTTCCTTTATTCATAATAAAAATAAGAAATTTCCTTAAATATCTTATTTTTTAAGTTACTTCTTTTCAACACATATACCTTGTCTGGATTTCTAATTCCTTTTTCCATTAACTTTCTGGTTTGCATTACAGTATTTGTAAGTGCATTCTCCAGGATATTGTTAAAGGCTTATACTACACCATATTCTTGAGGGTGATAGGGAGTACTCTTCTGGTGATGCATCTTGAATTCTTTTGTGAGAGCTTCAATAATCTCATTAACAAAGTGCGTACCTCGATCACTCATCAATATCTTTGGGCATCCAAATCTAGTCAAGATATTTTCAAAAATAAATTGCACAGTAGTGTTTACAGTACAATATTTTACTAGCTTAGCCTCTGTTTATCTGGTTACATAGTCTGTTGTAGTGATGATGTAGCGTGCACCAGTATTTTTTCCAGGGGGGTTAATAGGTCCAATGAAGTTGATGGCCCATTTATCAAAAGCTTGCAGAGCCATATGTGGCTGCAATGGCATCTCATCTCTACGTGATGACTTCCTTGTTCTTTGGCATGCATCACACGCTCGACAATAGGCATGTGCATCGTTGTGCAGTGTGGGCCACCATAATCCAGTGCGCAAAACCTTTTACATAGTGGCTTTCCCTGCATAGTGGCCTCCTTCCACTCCCCCATGAGCTTCAGAAAAGATGTATTTTCTTTCATGTTCTAAGACATACTTTCTTAAAACTTCCTCCACACCCAATTTGTATAGTTGAATAGCAATAAATGTAAAGTCAACTACGCACATAACCAACTCCTTTTTTGTTCCACCGAATGCTTAGTAGGCACACAAACAGTAATTATAAAATGAATGATATCTGCAAAGTGTTCATTAACCACTTTAACGGGAAAGTGTTGCGCATTCGGTAATCCTTCCTCTAGACTGGTTAGTTCTTCCCCATTCTCAATGCATGATAAGTGATCAGGTCCAACATTCAATCTTTCAAACTTAACAATGATTTCAAAATCATATTCTTGGAATAGTAGCAACCATATACACATATTCCCCCCCCAACACAAGCTTGTTGACTAGGTATTTAAAAGTAGTGGTTAGTGAACATCTTGAAGTTACCTCCTAGCAGATAATGCCTATATTTCTGCAGAGCGTAGACCATAGCCAAACTTTCCCTCTCTATGGTCGAATATTTGCGCTCTGCATTGGAGAGCTATCTACTTTCAAAGGAAATGGGGTGATCAATATCTCATCCTCCTAGTTGCGCTAAGACAACTCCAAGTGCAATGTCAGATGCATCAACATTCACATGGAAGACATTGGACTAGTCGGGTAATACTAAAATAGACGCAATAACCATATTTTCCTTAATAATTTCAAAACTCCTTTGGTAGTCCTCACCCCAAAAAAAGGACACATATTTCTTCAACAATTTTTCCATGGGTGAAGTGATCAACCCGTAGCCCTGAATGAATTTTCTATAATATCTTGTGTGTCCTAGAATAGAGAGAAACTATTTTACATTTGCAGGAACCTCTAAATTGACAATAACTACAACCTTGGCTGGATCTACCATCAAAACTTGCTGACAAACAATATGCCCCAAAAATATACCAAAAGGAACACAAAATATACACTTCTTCAAGTTAAGGGAGATCTAATTCTTTCTGCAAGTGTTGAGAATCATATGCAGGTTGGAAACATGCTTCTTCAGTAGTCCAAACACAGTCCAATCATCAAAGTACACCTCCAGAAACTTGTGCATGAACTCCTTGAATACAACTACTACTACACATGAGAATATAGCAAGTGCATTCTTCAACCCAAAGGGCATGACTGTGTGTTGGAATTAGGATCCCCATTATGTTGCAAAATTTGTCTTACTTCGATCTTCTGGTGCAATCTTGATCTGATGGTACCTTGAAAATCCATCAGTGAAAGAGTAGGCCTCTTGTCCTCCAACATTTTCCAATATCTCATCTAAAAATGGGGTAGGGAAGGGATCATGTACACATGCATCATTCATTTTGCGTAGGTCCACACAAATCCTTATTTCTCCCTTAGTATTATTTTCCTGGACAACCATTGGGCTCACCCAATCAGAATCTTCCACGGGCTCAATGATTCCTGCAACAACCATTTTCTCCAATTATTCCTTCACTTTCTGCTTATATTTTGGATTTAACCGTTATGGTCACTGCTTGACGAGGCGCACATCTAGTTTCAGAGTGATTTTCATAACTCCCAAGTCTCCTACAATTCCTTTTAGCTCAAAAACATTTGTGGGGAATAGGTCCTGATATTCAGTCAGCAGCTCCGCAATATTTCCCACTGTTTCATCATCCCAGTAATCTCCTATTTTTGCCAACTTGTGTTGTTCCTTTGTCCCAATGTTGACTTGCTTAAGTTTTAAGGGCTTAGTCACATCCATCATTCCTAAAAAGGGGCCTTCAACTGCGCGCTCCCCCTCAGACTTGGGGATATTTACATTTCTTGGATCTTCATCACTATCTTCTACTGAAAATTTTTTGTAGTTGGAAATATCTTGCATCTGCGCATCCCATGCAGGTGGTGGAACCTCTATTCTAGGTTTTTTCGTGTCAAAGACAACTCCTTGGATATCGTGCAATATATGGCTAATGCATTCAAACCCACTAGAAAATCTGAAAGTGAGGAGAAAAATTTCCTTTAAGGAGGCCCAACCAACAGTCCCTCGGCGCAACTCTGTTTCCAAGTACCAATCGGTGGGCAGCTTTCCTAAAGTATGGACAAAAATATGCACCCATTCCGGCTCAGGTTCATCACCCCAAGCAACTGTCCATTTATCCAAGTGTAAGTGTGGGTCAACCTCTCCTATGTATACTTCATCCAACTTTGTTACTGGACGAGTGAAGCAAAAGTGTATCATGCAGGTGCATTCCTCCCAAGTTTCAAAGTTCCCTTTGCGCGTATCCCACCATCGTGCTAGATTTCTGCACATGGCAAGATCGAGTGCCCAGAACCTTCGATCTTCAAGGACAACCTTTTCCATTTCTTCCAAAAATAAAACAACGTTACAAGAACCATAAAAATAGGGCAATTCTCTTACCTTTGAGGAGATACAACGTAAATTTTTAGTGACTTTGAGGCAGCACAACGTAGAAACATCATGCAGACGATTCTGCCAGTTTTACATTTCCTCATCCCAATCAGAGAAGCATGAGCTATCCTTTTCCCAATTCAACATCCCATCAGTAGTTGGGTTGATCCAATCCTCATCTCGTGCAGTCAATTTTTAGATGTGTTCTATGTCATCTTTTGCACACATTGGTTTTGTATATCTCTCCCCTTTTGTAGGATCCAAATGTACTACAACCTGAGTACCATCATTTTTAAAGATCATACTTATGTGCTTCAAGTTGATGATTCCCCCCATGTTGATAGCCAAATACAACCCTAAAATCATAGGGTAGGGGTCTGAATCACCAATAATATATATTACTTCAAAATCTCTGCGTACCTTGACTCCAGCAATATCTACCATAACTTGTGGGAGTCTTCCTGATGGAATAATCTTCTATTGATTAGCCATGCGCAGCTGAATAGTGGACCATTCGAGCTTTGATTCACCCATATTCTGCCAGGTCTGCTTAGGTAGAACATTCAAATTGGATCCCAAGTCAATAATGACCTGATCCATCTCATATTCCCCAATCTACATGGTCATGCACATCTCTCGACCGATTTGTT